>CAUYQV010107941.1:0-12355 GCA_963574575.1 Galagoides demidoff
TCAGATTTTTTTTTTTTGAAACGGAGCCTCAAGCTATCCCCCTGGGTAGAGTGCCATGGCATCACAGCTCATAGCAACCTCCAACTCCTGGGCTCAAGCGAGTCTCCTGCCTCAGGCTCCCAAGTAGCTGGGACCACAGGCACCCACCACAACACCTGGCCATTCCTTGGTTGCAGCCATCATTGTTGTTTGGCAGGCCCGGGCTGGGGATTCGAACCCACCACCTTAGGCATACATGGCTGGCGCCTTAGCTGATTGAGCCGCAGGCGCCGAGCCAGTGATCTTAAGTTTTGCAGAGTTCTAAGCTACGACATTGAAAACGCAATCTTTAGAGAAATCATAACTTTTGGATTTGTCAAAATTAAAAAGTACAAATTTCTTCTAAAGTTCAACATAAACTTGCCTTAAAAATCTAGTAAATCCATATCTAGGTACCACTCAAATGAACTGAGATCTTTTGTTTGCACACAAAAACTGAGTGTTTATAGCAACTAAATTCATAATCACCAAAAGCTGTAAACAATCCAGTTGACAAATGAGCGGCTGAACAAATTTACGTTAAACACAAGGAATTTCGTGGTTGAATCTAGGCTGTGAGTTGGGAAAAAAATAAGGGAGCCCAGAAAATGTTGTTGTTATAAAGGAAAAATATACTTAAAAAAAAAGAAAGAAAATAAATCATAAACAAATGATGAAGCATGTTAACTATAAAGAGACTCCAAGTTGCAATAAAGGTATTCATGTAGTATTTTAATGTGCTAAGTATATTACTGTAGAAATATGACTGAAAGTATAAACTAAATATCCACGAATTCATGTTGAAATAAAGAAATGATTAAAAAAAATGAGAAGAAACTAAAGTTATTTCAAATTAAATAGTGAGAAAGTTCCCAACAGGATCATACAATATTTGTGATCCTTGGTTTCATACAAATCATGTTTTAAAATATTAAATCAATAAACAACATACACCAACAAAAAGTGCATAACATTTGAATTGTCTGTCTTTTTTTCCAAATACATCCTATGTTTTTGTTTGTTTTGAGACAGAGTCTCACTATGTCACCCTCGGTAGAGTGCTGTGGCATCACAGCTCACAGCAACTTCAAGTGAGCTTAAACAACCTTGCTAAAGCGATTCTCTTGCCTCAGCCTCCCAAGTAACTGGGACTACAGGCACCTGCCATGATACTTGGCTATCTTTTTATTGCAGTTGTCATTGTTTAGCAGGCCTGGGTCAGATTCGAACCCACCAGCCCCGCTGTATGTGGCCAGCTGCCTAACCGCTGAGCTACGGGCACCGAGCCCATCTTATGTTCTTTTGTTTTTTCCAAAAAGGTTTATTTTTCCTTTTTGGTACAAAAAGCTACAATTTACTTCTGAGATTCTAAATATTCACTTTGCATTATTTTTACTCCATATTCTTTTTTTTTCATTCCTTCTTCTGGCTTTATTAATAGACATTAGACCTAGTACACTGTACTTATTTTTATATTTTTTATGCTCTTATAAATAACATTTTTTTAATTTTTAATCTTCCTTTGCTAGTTCCACAAAGAACACGGTTCTATGTTCCACATAGAACAACTAATCTAATTTTTATGCACTCACCTAGTATACTGCAATATTTGAAAACGGACTTAATAGTCCTAGTTAATTTTCCCTTTTGTATTCTAAATACATGATCATCTCATCTGTGGATAAAGACAGATTTTACTTTCTTCATCACAATCTGGATGGCTTTTATTTCTTTTATTGCCTTACTTCACAGACTAGATCCTCCAGAACAATGCTTAGAAGGAATTATGAGAGCAGAAATTTTTGCCTTGTTTCAGATACTAGGGGAAAACAATTCAATCTTTAGCCAATAAGTATGACATTAATTGTAGGTTTTTGAAGATGTCTTTTAGCCAGTTGAGGAAATTCTCTTCCATTACTAGTTTGTTGAGTTTTTCTTTCCTTTTTTTTTTCAGAAAAAGATGTTGGATTTTATTAAATGCTTTCTCATCATCTATTGAGATGATCCTATTTATTACTATTATCATTGATTCATGTGGCGTTGGGTCAAATGCATCAATTGATATATGCATGTTAAATCAACTTTGTGTTAATGAGATAAATTCCACTTGATTATTGTATATATATTTGTTTGATTTATTAATACTTATTAAATCTTTTGCAATTATTTTCATGGGGAATATTGGTCTATATTTTCTTTCTTGTAATATCTTTTTCTAATTTTGATATCAAGATAATATTGTATCCTTAGAAGAAATTAGGAAGTAATTCTCCTTCTTGAATTTCCCAAGGAAAATACTACTTCTTCCTTAACTATTGACAGTGAATCCAACCAGATCTGAATTTTTATTCATGGACAGATTTTTTACTACACATTCATTTTCTTTAATAGATCTAGGGCTATTCAGTTTATATATTTCTTTGCAAGTGTCTTTCAAGGATTTTATCTATTCTATTTAGGTTGTTCATTTATCATAAAGATGTTCATATAATTTTTCTTAGAATCATTTTAAAATCTGGAGGAATGATAATTATGTTACCTCATGCTTGATATGGGCTATTTATCTATCCTCCATTTTTGTCTTGGTTTGATAGATCTTATTAATCAAATCTTATTGTCCTTCCTGAACAACAAGCATTAGTTTCTGGTTTCAATTTCACTGATTTTCGCTATGACCTATCTTTATCCTTTTTTCTGTTATTTTGAGTTTTAATTGCATCTCTTTTCTAGTTTGTTAAGGAATGAGTAATTGATTAACTGTCATACAGTCTATGTGACAAGTCAACTTTATTATCAAGTTGGCTATACGGTGGTGATCAGTTGTTTGGTCAAACACTAGTTTAAATGTTGCTTTAAATATTTTTTTAGATATATTTAGTATTTGCAATCACTTGAAGCAAAGCAGATCACCCTTCCGTGGGCTCTGTTCAAAAGTCTTAAGAGCAAAAACTGAGATTTCCCAAAGAGAAAGGAATTCTTCCTCCACAGTACAATGCAAAAATTCTTCCTGAACTTGAGATTTCCAGTCTTCAAAATTCAGGCTCAAGAGTTCGACTATATATATATATATATATATATATAATATGTATATATATTTTCCAATGGAACAGAACAACAAGGGTGTAAACAACAATAGTTTGAACAGTGCAGGTTCATTTATATAAAGACTACATATATATATATATATATATATATATATATATAAACACACACACACACACCTACAACATTTTGGGGGAGACTTGGAACAATTGAAAAAAATTCATAGATGAACCACATAGGCTAGAAATATCAAAAAAAAAGAAAAAGTTACTCCACAAAAGCATAAACTATATGCAGATACTAGTCTATTTTATCATTTCCTATCATAATATATACACAAATGTATTAGAAGAAATTAAAATTTATTAATAACTAGAGATGGACATGGTGGTATACTCCTGTTGTCTTAGCTACTCAAAAGGCTGAGGTGGGAGGAATCCTTGCTTAGGAATTTGAAACCAGCCTGGGCAAGAGAGCAAGACTGGCATCTCTATAAAAAATAAAAAGTGGAACAACACAACATTCCTTTAATGTTTAGCCAGGCATGACGGTGTGCCCCTGTAGTCCCACCTCCTCAGGAGGCTGACATGGAAGGATCCCTCAAGCCCAGGAGTTCAAGGTGAAAGACTTCAGACTGGCAACACTATGAGACCTTTTCTCAAACAAACAAACACAAAAGAGGCACAAAAACACTTAGGGACCTTACCAGGACCCCATCATAGTGGAGAGAAATGCAAACAAATGTAAAGATACAGGATTAAATAATGGCATAAAATTAACTGTGCTACATTCCACACCACTGTGATGATTTTGCAGCCACCTCTGTTGCTAGCGCTGTGAGCTCAGGTGTTAGGAGAACCACTTAAAATGTCATATCTGACTAGTCCTTTCACCTTGAGCAATTTGTCTCTTCAGTAAATTTCATATCTCAGTAAAAAGTGACCTCTGGTGGTTCTCATGTATTTTTCATTGTATTCAGTGCAATAGCGTGAAACTTGAGTAACACCATAGTAACTAGGCCAAGTGCCACTAGTGATGCTGAAAGGGCTCCCAAGAAGCAGAGAAAAACCACATCATTGCAAAGAAACATTGAGTTGCTTGGTGTGTACCATAGGCAGGTCTGCAGCTGCGGTTGCCAGCTACTTCAAGACACACCTGTAGAGCATATGGCAAGTACAAGTTGGATCTATCAGATGTAGAGCATAAATGTCTTAATCCTATAATAGGGTAAAAGTGATGAAGACTATGTTGTTTAATAGGATGTAAACATTCCAATTTGTACAAATAATCATCACATTGAATCATATAATGGCATAAATGTATTTAGGATCTATGTACGAAAGACAATTAAAAAAAAAAAAAAGAAAAGACACATGAATCCAGCACAAGAGCCACTGCTAAACAAATGAACAAAAAACAGAAGGGAAAAGAAAAAAGAAAAGGGGAGGTGCCTGTAGCTCAAGGAGTAGGGTGCCAGCCCCATATGCCGAAGGTGGCAGATTCAAACCCCCCCCTGGCCAAAAACTGCAAAAAAAAAAAAAAAAAAAAAAAGAAAGGAAAGGAAAAGAAAAAGAAAAGAGAAAAGTAAAGAAAATTTGTGAGGCCGTCACTGAAGCTATGCGAGCATACATGAAAAACTTTGTACTTTATGCAAAATACCTTGTTATCTCACATTAAAAATACAGCTTTTCTGTGGGCACAGGATTACTATACCAAAGGCATGCCTGGAGACTCTACTGTGATTTGAGAGACAGCCAAGTCATTGTATGAGAAGTTATAACAAAAAGAAGTTGAAGTATCCAAAGCCGGAAAATTTGAGGATAGCAAAGGATGGTTTGATTATTTTATTCTACTTCTTATTCTAATTTATTTTATTCTATTTTATCTATCTATTTATTTTTTGAGACAGGGTCTCGCTCTGCCGCCCGGACTAAAGTACAGTGGCAGGATCGTAGCTCAATGCAGCTTTGAACCCCTAAACTCAAGTGATCCTTCTGCCTCAGCAACTTGAGAAGCTTGGACTACAGGTGTGCACCACTACAATGGGCTAATTTTTTTTTTAATTCAGGATCTTACTATGTTATCCAGGGTTGTTTGATAATTCATAAATAGGCTTGTCTTGAAAAATGTCAAGATAACAGGAGAAGTAGGTTCTGCAGACCAAGAAATAATAGACAAATTCCCTAACCACTAAGAAAATCATTGAGAAGAAAGGATAATTGCTGGACAGATTTTTAATGTAGTACCCTATATGGGTAAAAACAAAAATGCTACAAAGGACATTTATTAGTAAGGAGCAGAAATCAACACTGAAATTTAAGACTGGAAGGGACAGGCTAACTCTCCTGTTTTGTTAAATGCAGCCAGTTTATGACCAGGCTCTCATTTACCTGTGTAGCTCATAACCCTTGACCCTTGAAGGGAAAAAGTAAACATCAGCTGCCAGTCTTTTGGTTGTACGACAAGGACTAAGTAATGGGAACACTTTTTCTAAATTGGTTTCATCAACACATTTTTGTCCCTGAAGTCAGGAAGTATCTTGCTCATCAATGATATCTTTTAAAGTTGTTTTGCTATTGAATAATCCCCGTGGCCACCCAGAGGCCCAACAGCTCATCAGGGCAGGCAATGAAGTGGTCCATTTGCTCCCAAACACAGTGTCTGTAGATCAGGAGGTCAGAGGGGACTTTTTAAGGCTCAATACTCACAGTATCCTATGGATAGAATTGTCAATGCTATGGAAGAGAACTCCCATAGAGAGGACACCATAAACATCTGGAAAGTCTATACCATGGAGGATGCCATTGTTGTGATAGAAAAATCTGTGAATGCCATCATACCTTGAACAATAAATCCCTGATATAGAAACCTCTGTCTGGGCGTTAGGTATGACTTCCCAGAATTTACAAGAGAACCATCAAGGAAACAATGAAAGAGGTTGCAGATGTGGTGAAAAACACAGGCAGTCAGGGATTTCGAGATGTGAATCTTGAAGAAATTCAACAGCTCACAGACGTCACAACAGAGGAATGAATGGAAGATGACGCGATAGAGATGAGAGCCTCCTGATAGGGAAGAAGAGAAGCAGCACGACCAGAAAGCAAACCGACATTAGGAAACCCAGCAGGAGGGGTCTTATTATTCCAGACTGCTCTGACTTCTTGTCCAGCCTGGGCCCTTCTGTGACACTGGCACTGGAAAGAAAGCAAATAGTGGAAGAAGGATTGGTACTGTATGGAAATATTTTTAGAGAAATGAAAGAGAAAAAATCAAGGCAGAAATTAGGACGTATTTCCGTAAACTTAGACTAAGTGTGCCTGCCTCTCCTGTCTCCCCTCACACCCCCTTCTCCTCTTCCACCTGGGCCACCCTGGAGATGGTAAGACCAGCATCTGCTCCTCACTCTCAGCCGACTCAAACAGGAAGACCTTTATGATGATGTTCCTTACAACAATGTATTTTCATTTCCCCCACTGCAGCCTGGATGGAGTCCCTTTTTCACTCCTACACATGCTGTAGTCTCTCTCCACGCAATGAGCTCCTGCCTCCAGGTGCCGTTGTCTTTTTGGAAGCTGATTGATCTAGTAGGACACTGCAGCACTGGGCTAATTTTGCCCTTTCCCTCTAAAGTAAAAAAGACAGCAGGCTTTTTTATGACCAGGCTCTTATTTACCAGCCACAGGGCAGCACCTGTGGCTCAGAAGAGTAGGGCGCTGGCCCCATATACCAGAGGTGGCAGGTTCAAACCCAGCCCCGGCCAGAAAAACTGCAAAAAAAAAAAAAGATGGACTTTCCCTGCCTATCTTACAGAGGTAAAAGACAAACTGAAGATTCTCAATGCCCTTTGTAAATCATTTTCTACATTAAAAAACTATTTTTAACTTCACATCTGTTTTGCCAAGCGTCAGCCGGTGTTTTCTTCTGGTGGTGCCAATCCACAACTGCACTACTGTCTAGTGATCTTGGGGGAGGGGGGAGGGGGAGAAACAAACTACACTTGCCATTTTATATGTCAACACCGATAATTAATAAGTGATCATTATCTATGAGTATGTAATCTCTATAATTCAATATTCAAATGTCTACACTGTGTGACATTTCACATGTCAAGCATTTTGCATCTTTCTATGATGCCCCAAATGTTTATCATAATTGCAATCACATCAGACTCTCCTGGTTCAGAATCTTGATAAATTGGCTTCTGGCTTCTGAAAAATGGATGCAGTCCCTGACAAGTAGATGGCAATTTCTCAAGTAATGAATCACCGGACACATTAATTATCATATGAGAAGACAATGAAATATACAAGTAAATAAATCATTTCAATATTTAGTAACTATTAAGAGCCAATTGAATGGTCTATGCTGTACCACATTGAGCCATTTTAACAAGAAATATACAACTTGCTAGAGAAAAGTAAAAAAAACTATTGAAAGGTATGTACTATACCCTAAGTAAATGCTGAATGAGTTCCCATTCCACTGTTATTTGATTTAATGTCCTTCAAATATCAAACCTTTACAAAGTTATGTGCATCTGTCTATATATGTCTACTTATGGAAATAATAAGGTTGATGCAATTTTTTACAAAATTTGTTAAATTGGACAAAATTATTCTAAATTTCATAGCAAAAAATAAATGCATTAGAATTATCAAGGAATTGTCTTATTTAAAAAGAGTTAGGTAGATCTGAATATAATGATCAAGAAAGATATAGATGACATAGTTAAATTAACATTATATGTATATAATATATATATATATATACCAATGTCTATTTACTATATTTCTATATTTATCATATAAAAGTATATGCATATTTGGATACACTTGCATCTATTAGAGAAAGCTTAGAAAAGTTGTAGGCCAAATTATCACCAATAGGTCCATGTGGATGATGATTTATATGGCAATACATGTGAGATGTTTAAATTATTAATATTACTTTGCAAAGTTCTTTTAAAAAGCGTATTGGGATGATAGTGATTTGGTTGCTGTGTGTGTGTGATGTTACAAGGCTCCTGTTCATATGATTCAATCCCAAACCGATGGCACAATCGAGGAAACAAGCAAAAAACACTTTCAAAATAACTTTTTCCTTATTTGCCTTTCTGAAAAACTGTGAAGATGAAACATAGATCAAAGTCATGCTTCTTAAAATTCCCTGTGCTGCTCTCTCTTGCTCAAACACAGATGATTCTGTACTTCATCCTTTAAAATTTAGTCTATGTGCAAACATCTTGCCCTTTTCATCAAATTGCCATCTCACGCCACAATTTGGCATCACCAAACCCTAAAGGAAGAAACTTGCAGGTAGTGGCTTCACCAATGTAGAATGTTGGAGAATGTGTCCAGAAATATTCCTTCCTTACCCAGCGACTCCATCTAAGGTGTTTATTTCCCTGACCTGTTCAAGTTGTGCTGGCCATGTGACTTGTTTTGGCCAAGGGACTATGTGATACAATGTCAAGGCTTTAAAAGGCATCACAGTGTTACCACTGGTCCCTCTTGAGTACTTCCATCCTTGACCATGACAAGAACATGTCTGTGATAACAGCTGACCGTCAACCTGGGCCCCAACTGACCTACAGACCCACTGTGTGGCAGGTATTTTCATAATTGATTTTCACAAGTTAAACAAATTCTGTCCTCAAAACAGCTCTTTCAGTAGGTGAGATTATAGCTCCTGTTTTACAAATGAAGACGCTAAAGGAGAAACAACGTAACTACCTCTGTTTATAGCAATAGATGAAACTTCAAAACACCCTGGCTTCAGAAATTGTGCTTCTATCACATGATACATTTATTTTAATATTGCCTTCTGCTGTCACTCAATGTTTGTGCTCCCCTAAAATACTTATGTTGAATCCTAATGGTGTTAACAGGTAGGGTCTTTGGGAGATAATTGGTACATGAGAACAGACCCCTATGGAATGGGATTTAGTACCCTCCTGAAAGAGACCCAGGGAGCTTCTTTTGCCCTCCTGCCATGTGGGACACATTGAGACCTGTGAACTAGGAAGAAGGCCCTTACCAGATATTAACAGCCAGCACCTTGATCTTGGATTTTTCACCCTCCAGAACTGTGATAAAAAACATTTTGATGTTTATAAGTCAATCAACCTATGATATTTTATCATAGTAGCCTTAAAAGACCAAGACATCTTCCTTACAAAACATCTTTCTGTATTTTATTCTAAAAAGTTATAAAGTTTTGTCTTTCAATTTTATACCTTCCAGCTGTCTAAGAAAAAGTTTGTTTTTGTATGGAGTGATGTGGAATTTTTTTTAACATGGAAAGCCAATTAAAACTCCCTAGGTACCTGGTACACATTTTATATATGAAAGGCAATTGGACGTATCTCTCTAGAATTAAAATAATTTTTCTTTTGGTGTTTGAACATTCATTTTGGGACATTTGTAATTTAAATTGTAGCAGATTGGCAGCTGCACACTGATACTCTGTGGCATCATCATTCTTGCATACATGCACATAGGCAAATAAGGTGTAATATTGTTACTTTTTGTAATATACTACTTTTGTAATATAATTTGTATATATTACAAAAAGTAAAATATCCACACCTGATTCAGAAAATATTATTTCCATTTGCTATCTGAAAACTGCATACTAATCTTCATCTTCGAATTCCTATATAAGCCAGACCAGAGAAATTTTCTGTGCCTATGGCTAAAAGAATATGTATTAGAGAGACCAATAAGTAAGTTTATTCACAAGTTGTGATTGAAGATTATTCAGAGCTCTGAATGAAAGGAAGAGGTAAAAGAGAGTAAAAAAATTAATAGCATGATTATTTTACTCTAAAGAACTCACTTATTAAAACTTTATACTCACCTATTTTATTTTGGATGACAATATAAAAGGAAGTTATGAGACAGTTATGATAAAAAATAGGCCAGAGTGAGTGCATCTGTCACTAAACTTTAAGAGTACACTAAACTAAATCTATAGCATAATATGAGAAAAAAAAACTAATCTTTTATATGTTAACATCTCTAACTTTTTAAAAATTAAAAGATAAATATACTTTAGGTAATTTTTTTAAATCTCATTGTATGAAGTGTTTACCTACAAACTATTAGAGATTTATATTGTATCTCCCCTAGATAAAAGATTAATGGAATTTTTCATGGAATGTTTGAAGCTTGAGAGAACACAGCTTTTAATGAAAATATAAACCCAACACGCTTTATGGATTATTCATTATTTTTCGCATCTTACATCCTTATGAAAAGTCATATATTTAAGGTACTATGCAACTATTTCTCAGTTTAAGCTCATTGCTTGCCAACGCTCTAGTGCAATATTTTCACACTCATTTAACTGGAAGGAAATGTAAAGTTAGAGATTAATGGAAGTATTTTAGTTAGTTAGTAAATCAGAAGATGTGATAACTTTATTATTTTTAGACTTCTTAGACTAAGCTATGAATTTACTTCACCTAATTATACTTTACTGAATTATAATGTTCTCTTTTTACTCAACTCTGGATGTTTCTAACATTAGCACAGCATATTCAGAAAAAAATAAACATATTTTAGTGAAGACATGTTAATAAATAAAGATCAATTTTAATTTTATCATACTTATGCACATGTATACGTGTACATTAACCACTCATGCCTTGTTTTATTTTATTTCCTGTTGCTATAACACAATACCACAGACTAAGTAATTCAGAAAGAAAAGAGATTTATTTAGCTCACAGTTCTGGAGGCTGGGAAGTCCAAGACTAGGCGGCTGTATCTGGTGAGAGCTTCATGTTGCTACATGATAAAGCAGAAAAGCAGCAGGAGAAAGGAGGCGTGCATGCATGAAGAGAAAAGAGGGCTGAGCTCCCACAACAGCTAACCCATTCCCACAAGAGGGCATTAATCTCCCTTAATGCATAAATACTTTCTAAAGCTCTCACCTTTCAAAACTGCAATAATGGCAATGGAATTTCAACATGCACTTCGGAAGGGAAATACCATATTCAAACCATATCCCATCCCTGAGGGATGAGGGATCCTTCTTCTTATTGCCCTCTTAGCACTTTTCCAGAACATAATGTAGAAAGTCATATATAACCCAGAATCCCCTACTGCTGCCATTGGCTTCCTGGAAATTGAAATGTCCTAATAGATGTGCACATTAAGTTGGTGCTGCTGCAGGAAGAGAGTAAAGGCAAGGGAGGAGATGGGATACTGAGGAGGTGTGGCCTAGGGAGGAGATGGGATACTAGAGGAGGTGTGGCCTAAGGGTGACGCTTAGGGAAGGACACTGACATGTATGGATCAATTCTTGCCAAATGTTCTGGTCAGATTGACCGCTGAATCAAGTCAGGTGCCATCTCTAGAGGTTATTCAAAGGCTTTTATATCTTTTTTTTTGGTCCAATAATGCTTTTCTATTTCAGAATGTAGGATATATATACTACTAGTTTATTCTTTAAAAAAAAAATTACCTATAAAAATGCTGCTAGTTGAAAAGAAATATTTCCAAGTAAGGTATATTTTTAATCTTTATTTTTGAGTGCACACGCAGGGTATGTACAGTCCAGTGGCTCTAGATATGAGAAGGTGAAATCCGCCACATGAATGGGCAGCGTGTAAAGAGGTATAAAAAGTTGCATCTCTTTTGTCTGAAAGTAAATCTAAGACCTGTGGAGAGGATCTCTATTTGAAAATGAATAAACATGAAAGAATAGAAACAGCAAAAACAACATGGAGTCTTGGAGAAACATCTTGCTGCCAAGGGAAAGAAGAATTACTGAAGACAAAACACTAACTTTGAAAATGACTTAACGTAGGAAACAGGAGATTTTAGAAACATGCCTCATATGTTCTGTAGGTTCATAGTCATCTCCACAATGTGCAGTAAACTAGAAGAATTGAAGGTAAAATTAGAAATGAAAAGCAATATGATCTAATAAAAAATAATGCAAGGTAATTAAAATGTAAGTATGCTTTGAAAAATAAAAAAAAAAAAAACCTACAATAAAAAATAAACAATTGATTTCGGAGAGGTGAGAGAAGCTAAGTAACTGAAAAAAAATGCAGGAAAGCGCTATCATCCCCAGAAACAAGGCAGCAACATGGGATGGTGGAGGGGAAATCACGCTGCAAGGTAGCTCTGGCTGCTGACTCTTCCCTTTTTTTTTTTTTTTTTTTTTTTTTTTGAGACGGAGCCTCAAGCTATCCCCCTGGGTAGAGTGCCATGGCATCACAGCTCATAGCAACCTCCAACTCCTGGGCTCAAGCGAGTCTCCTGCCTCCGCCTCCCAAGTAGCT
>CAUYQV010107943.1:0-10279 GCA_963574575.1 Galagoides demidoff
GTTGAGAATTTTTGCATCTATATTCATTATTCTTCTGAAGTTCTCCTTTTTAGTTGGGTCTTTTCCTGGTTTTGGTATTAGGGTGATGTTTGCTTCGTAGAACATGTTGAGGAAGATTCCTTCCTCCTCATTTTTTTGGAACAGTTTCTGCAGTATGGGAATAAGCTCTTCTTTGAAGGTTTGATAGAATACTTATGTAAAGCCATCCGGACTCGGGCATTTTTTTTTTTCAGGGCATTTTTTTGTTAGGAGATTTTTTTATTGTTTCTTTGATGTCAGTGCTTGAAATTGGTCTATTCAGAGGATATGTATCTTCCTGGTTAAGTCTAGGGAGAGGGTGTGATTCCAAATATTGATCCATTTCCTTCACATTGTCAATTTCTGGGCATAGAGTTTCTGGTAGTATTCAGAGATAATCTCTTGTATCTCTGTGGCATCAATTGTTATTTCCCCTTTATCATTTTTGATTGATGTTACTAGAGATTTTACTTTTTTATTTCTAGTTAGTCTGGCTAAACTAAACTAAAAAGGTTTATCTATTTTTCAAACAACCAACTCCTTGTTTCATTAATTTTCTGAATGATTTGTTTGATTTCAATTTCATTAATCTCTGATTTAATTTTGCATATTTCTTTTCTTCTGCTGGGTTTAGACTTAGATTGTTCTTCTTTTTCCAATTCAATAAAGTGGCTTGTCAGATCTGATACTTTAAAGTGATCACTATTCTTAGAAGAAAGTTAGGCCTTAAGTAAGTTACATTGCAGAAAACACCAGTATGTTATATATACTTAACTGCATTTTCCTGTTCCCTGAACCCCAAATCTTTCAGGTTATCTATCACATTATTGTTTTATTTAGTTGGCACTTAAAGTATGTGATATCTCCTGCACAGAAGAATTTGTTCAGATGGTGCCCATAGCTCAGTTGGTGGGGCACTGGTTAGTGGGTTCAAACCCAGTCTAGGTCAGCTAAAACAACAATGGCAACCACCAAAAAAAAAAAAGCAGGGCATTGTAGCAGACTCCTGTAGTCCAGCTACTTGGGAGACTGAGGCAAGAGGATCACTTAAGCCCAAGAGTTGCTGTGATGCCATGGCACTCTACCCCGGGTAACAGCTTGAGATGCTGTCTCAAAAAAAAAAAAGAAAGAAAAGAATTTGCTCAAATAAATGCCTGTTGAATTTAATTCTGTAGTGAGTTTTCTATATCACCGGTCTAGCCTTCTAAAGCATACTTGACATCCATTAAAGGCAGTCTTCCTATTTTTCTTGTAAGGCTTCTGTGTACTTTTTATGGCACATTTGAAAGTACTATGGTTTGGTTTTTGCTTTTGTCAACTAGATGGGAAATTACATCCTCCTCAGAGATTTGGAAAGTTTGACCTATCCCACAGAAGCATTTCGTTTTTCATTGCTCATTAGAAGCCATTCATAGACATCAGTGCACTTCATTCATCAGAATAGAAAGCTTGGGAACTTTACTTTTAATTTATGCAGAATACATTAGTAAAACAGAACTCTCAAAATGCCTTAGTTTCATTTTTCCTACTTATATTTTTCTTGGACTTGATATTATTGTGTACTACCTTCAATAAATATCTGACAGGTCAGAGATCTGGAGAAGAGTGTGGCATTTGGAATCAGAAGGGCCTGCGTTTCAGCTCAAATCCTACTTTGTATTAGGAATGATTTTGGAAAATCCACTTTTCAGTTACTTTCTGTGCTGTGTATCTATAAAATGAGAAAAATGAGTTATTACTAGATTCTTAATAAATTGCAGCTGGCCTTATTGTCTAGGTTGCCTTTTAAATTGTTAATTGCAGTCTGCCCCTACTGGCTATTTGACAACTTCAGTGTTCAGAAGACAGGGAATTCTAGTTCATTTAGTTACAGTTTTAGAGTGAACTAGAATTTGAAGTAATTCTCACTAAATCGCTGGTATCAAATGTAAACAATAACAGATTTAACTCTTCTTGGGAACTTTGACCAAGAATTCATTTATATAGAACTTGAAAATTCTAAGTGTTTACAAAGATAGATGCATTAAAATAATTATAAACTCTTATTATAGCAGATACTTGAATAATGTAATTTAATTGTAATAATGAGAATAAGAAATGAATTCCTGGACCAGGAATTGATGAGTTTACACATTTTCCTCATACCAGCATGGGTACAGGGTCGGTTTTCACCCTGGCCCTGAGCTGCTAGAGTAGGCTCTGGCCACCTGTGACCCTCAACTGTAATAAGCAGATAGATTATTGTCTTACTTGCTTTTATTAGTCTTTCTTAAATGTATATGTAGCTCACATTTTTTATTTTTCTGAGACAGAAAAATGTTGCCCTGGGCACAGTGCCATGGCGTCACAGCTCATAGCAACCTCAAACTGTTGAGTTTAAGTGATTCTTTTGCTTCAGCCTCCGGAGTAGCTAGGACTACAGGTGCCTGCCACAACACCTGGCTATTTTTTGGTTGCAGTTTCATTTTTGTTTAGCAGGCCTAGATCAGGCTTGAACCCACCAACCTCGGTGTATGTGGTTGGCGCCCTACTCACTGAGCTATGGGTACCAAGCCCTCACATTTATTTTTTAATGTTTAATATTAGAAGTTTTTTGATCTTTATTTAGTAGTCTGATGTTTTTGTGACCAGAAAACCTTATGAATTTAACTCTTGTTTGTATTAATTAATAAAGTTAATTAACAAAACATTAGCAGGCAGGGAAAAATTTCCTTAAGGAATTCTGGAACTATGTTAAGTTTTTGACTGTCTTTGTAGGTTTAGACCAGAGGATTCATTTTCATGGTAATAGATTTAGATATTTTACAAGATTTTCTTTTCCTTGTACTTTCACAAAGAAAACTGAAATTTATATATGTATTTTTAAAATAGGTATCTAGTAATTTCCTACTGTTGCTTTCCGACTCATCACATTCTTTTTCTCAGTTAGCTTATCTAACTTTCAGCTCAGATTCATCTCACAAGTGAAGGGTCAAAGTATGGTGTTTCAATTTTTTCTACTCAAAATTTGTCTAAGCTCTGAGTTGAATTGGCTAGGTTCTATTTTATTAGTGCAAGTAAACAATAATTTTTCACACTACATCTGAAAAGTTGCTGGCTTGTCCTATTCTTTAAAAGCCTATAAAGAGGTTTTGAATGTTTTATTCTATTTATCAGTGTATGAGTACCTAGCACTCTTGGTGGAGGTATTTATCTTTTTTATGGGCATCTGTATTCAATCCTTTGAAGCATTTTCATTAGAAAGTATAGCTTAGAAATATTCAATCACATTTTCTTTTGGAAATTTAGGTTTTTATTTTGTATCCATCTTCTTTGCTCAGAATATTAATTTTCTCCTTTATATTAACTTTAGTGAAGCTAATTATAATGTGTCTGGAGGTTGTCTTATTCGGGTTGACCTGTACGGGAGTTCTGAAACTGTCATCTGCATTTCAGAATCTCTTGGCATGTCTGGAAAGTTCTCCTTCATAATCTCACGAAAAAGGGGCTCTGTGCTTTGCGAAACAACTTCGTCACCTTCAGGGATTCCTATAAGGCGAATATTAGTTTTCTTCAAATTATCCCAAAGCTCTCTGAGAGAATGATCCTGTTTTGCTCTCCATTTCTCTTCCTCTTTGAGTGCTTGGGAGCGTTCAAAACCTTTGTCTTCAGTATCAAAAATCCTTTCTTCTGCTTGCTCCATTCTGTTACTGAGGGATTCTGTTGTATTTCTCAGATCTTTGAGGGCTGTTATCTCAGTGTTTCAGAATCTTTGGTGATTTTGTCTTTGAATTCATTGAATTCTTGAGACAACTTTTGAATTGCTCCTTGAATTTCTGATTCCAACTTTACCTCCATTCTATTAATCTTATTTGCAATCCAAACTCTGAATTCGATTTCTGACATCTCAGCCATTTGTCTATGAATAGGATCTTTAGTTGTGTCTGCTGTATTGTTCCTTGGGGGAGTTGATGTACTCTGATGTTACCAGAGTTTTTTCCACTGATTCTGCCCCATGATTATTTTACACCATTTGGCTAGATGATCAAATAAGGTAAAGTTGGGTTGGGGGGCTCCAGGAGTAGTGATTAACCAAACCTTTACCCAAGAGCTGTGACTGGTGTCTGTACCTTTTCCCCTAGAGCTTTGCAAAGGACCTGTACGGTTAGTTACTGTAGGTTTGCAGTCAGGAATTGTGAGTTCTTTAATTTTATTCTTTTTTCAAGATATTTTTGCTATTCAGGATTCTTTGCATTTTCATAGAAATTTTAGGATCAGTTTTTCCATTTTTGCCCAAAAAAAAAAAAAAAAAGGCCTTTGGGATTTTGGTAGAGTTTACCTTAAATCTGTAACTCTCTTTTGGAAATATTGTCATCTTAACAATATTAAGTCTTCCTCGCCAGGCACAGTGGCTCACACCTGTAAGCCTAGCACTTTGGGAGGCCAAGGTAGGTGGATTGCCTGAATTTAGGAGTTCAAGACCAGCCTGAGGAAAAGCGAGACCCATCTCTAAAAATAGATGGGTGTTGTGAGGGGCACCTATAGTCCCAGCTACTTGGAAGGCTGAGGTGAGACAGTAACTTGTGCCCAAGAGTTTGAGGTTGCTGTGAGCTGTGACAGCATAGCACTCTACTGAGAGCAAACAAAGGAGATTCTGTCTCAAAAAACAAACAAAAAACCCAATATTAAATCTCCCAGGATTTAATGAACACAAGATTTCTTTCCTTTCAAAGAGCTTCCTTAATTTCTTCTCGCATACAGCTTTTATACCTCCTTGGTAAAATTTATTACTATGTATTTTATTCATTTTGACGCTATTGTAAATGCCATTGGTTTCTGAATTTCCTTTTTGAATTCTTTATTGTTAATATAGAGAAATACATAAGATTTCTGTGTTGATTGTGAACCCTGGCACTTTGCTCAATTCATTTATTAGTTCTAATAACTCTTCTATGGATCTTTAGAATTATCTGTATATACCTGGGTCACTGTAGAAGTTTCGAGACAGACTGTTATGGTCCATTGTTTCGCTTCCAAGAAACACAGTCAACAGCATCCTTTCTGATTCAGCTCTGCAAGTGTCAACTTGCTTGGCTTATCAGTGTTGCTGGGAGGGCTTCATTTGTTTCCATCTGTGCAGACTTTACGTTTCTTATTTTGTGTATCTTAAAACTTTCGTAATGACCTATGTGTTATACTGTCATGACATCTTTAAATAGAGATAGTTCTACTTCTGTTTCTATTGGGTGCTTTTCTTTCTTTTTCTTATTTGACTGCTGTCTAGAATTTCTAGTATGATGATAAATGAAAGTGGTAAAAGCAGCACCCTTGTCTTGTTTCTGATCTTAGAAGGGAAGCTTTTAGTCTTTCACCATTGAGTAAGATGTTTGCTATGTGCTTTTTTTCATATGTCCTTTATCATGTTGAAGTTACCTTCCATTCATAGTTGGTGGGTTTTTTATTATGAAGGTGTATTGGATTTTTTCAGATGCTTTCTCTGTGTCATTTCAGATTATCCTGGGATTTCCCCTCCTTTATTCTCTTCATGTCCCTTGTACATGAAGAGTCATGTAGTGTATTACATAATTGATTTTCTTGCATTGAACAACCACTATATTCTTGATATAAATCCAACTTGATCTTCATGTATAATCCTGTAAAAATGTACTGATCTGGTTTGCTGATATTTTGTTGAGGATTTTTACATTTATGATATTCATAAGGTACGACAGGCCATGATTTTCATTTTGTATCTTTGTCTGGCTTTGGTATCAGGATAATCCTGACCTCGTGGAATGAATTAGAAAGTGTTCCCTCCTCTTCCGGTTTTTTTTTTTTTTTAACAGTTTGAGAAGGATTGATGTTAATTCTTTAAATATTTAGTGTAAGTCACTAAGTAACCAGTGAGGCCTTCTGATTCTGGGCTTTACTTTATTGGAAGGTTTTTGATTACAGAGTCATTCCTTATTATAGGTCTGTTCATATGTTTTATTTCCTGTTGAGTCAGTATAGAAATGTGTGTGTTTCTAGGAATTTGTTCATTTGTGTTTGTAGGAACATAGGTTATCTAAGTTGTTGGCATATGTTTGTTCACAGTATTCTCTTATCCATTCTGTTTTTTTATAGAGTTAGTAGTAATGTCCCCACTTTTATTTCTATCATTGGAAATTATTCTCTTCTCTTTTGTTTTCCTGTTTCGCTTCATTTATATTTACTCTAATTTTTATTTTATCCATCCTTTTGCTAGCTTTGAGTTTAGTTTGTTTTTCTTAAAGTTCTATAGGATGTAAAGTTCAGTTATTGATTTGATATCTTTTTTAATGTAAGCATTTCACTTTAAATTTCCCTCTGCACTGTATTAACTGTATCTCATATATTGTATTTTTATTTTTATTGGCTTTAGAGTAGTTTCTAATCTCCCTTTTGGTTTTCTCTTTGACCCATTAATTGTTTTAGACTGTATTATGTAATTTTCACATATTTGTGAATTTTTCAGTTTTTTTTTTTCTGTTACTGATTTTTAGTTTCCATGGTGGTTAGAGAAGATAATAATACTTTGTGTGGTTTCAGGGTTTGTTTGTTTTAATATATTAAGACTTGTTTTGTGGCCTAATATATATCACCTCCCAGAGAATTTTCCATGTGCATTTAAGAATAGTGTATATTCTGTTGTTTTGAGTTAAACTTTTCAGTGTGTGTCATAGAACTAAATGATTTATAGTGTGGTTCAAATTCTCTGCTAGCTTATAGACTTCTGTCTCTATTTCATTATTGAATGTGGGATACTGAAGACTAACTTCAACAACCATATAACAACACCAACAATTGTTGTTCCTTCAGTGTTTGCTTCATATGTTTTGTGACTCTGTTGTTAAATGTAAATCTATTTTTAATTGATATCTTCATGCTAGAATGACCATTTTACCATAAAAATCTTCCTCTATCTCTTTTGACTTGCTATATTTTTTCTAATATTATCCTAGCCACCTTATTGTGGTTATTCTTTGCATGGAATATATTTTTCTATCCTTTCACCTTCAACCTATTTGTGTCCTTGGAGTCTCCTGTAAACAACTTATGAATAGAATCATTTAGGTTTGTTACTCAGTTGTGACAGTGTTTTAATTGAAGCATTTAATTATTTACATTTAAAGCAATTACTGATAAGGTAGGACTTTTGCTGTGTTATTTGTTTATTTATATGTTTGTTCCTAACTTCCTCTATTACTGCATTTTTTTCATAATGGATTTTTTTTCAGTGTACCATTTTGATTCTCTTCTCATTTTCTTTAATGTATATGTTTTAGTTATTTTCTAATGCAGATTACAGTTAACATCTTGTACAATACTCCAGTTTGAATAAGCTGTAACTGAGCTTCATTAATATACCAAAATTTTCTTCCTGTACTTCTCATCTCTCCCTTTTATGTTATTGTCACATATTATATCTTCTAACATTGTGTGACCATTAACATAGATTTATAATTATTATTTATGCATGCCTCTTTTAAATTATATAGGAAAAAGACTAAAGACATATTTCTGAACCAAAAATATAATACTGCTGGCTTTTATATTTACTTTTGTAGCTCCCTTTGTCATTATTTATTTGCTCACATGGCTTTGAATTTGTCTCTTATCCTTTCATTTCAGCTTGAAGGACTTTCTTCAAATAGTTTAAGTCTACTTGTGATAAATTCCCTCAATTTTTTGTTTATCTGGAAATCTTTTAATTTCTTTATTTTTGAACGATAGTTTTTCTGGATATAGAATTCTCGGTTGACTTTTTTTTTCTTTCAGCACTTTATGCTATCCCATTGCCTTCTGGCCTCCAATGGTTTCTGATGAAAAGTTGCCTGATAATCCTCCAGTGTCTCTTGTACATGAAGAGTGACTTGCCACTTTCAAGATTCTCTCTTTATCTTTTGACAGTTTAAATATAATATGACTTAGTGTGGATCTTTTTGAGTTTATCCTACTTGGAATTTGCCAAGCTTCTTGAATATAGATTCATGTCTTACCAAATTTGGAAAGTTTCCAATTATTTTTTCTTTTACCTCTCTGTTTTTGTGCCAGTACCATGCTGTTTTGATCACTATCCATTTATAGTATAGTCTGAGGTCTGGTACATAATTCCTCCAGCTTTGTTTTTATTTCTGAGTAATGTCTTGGCTATTTAAGGTTTTTCTAATTCCATATAAAATGAAGAATTTTTTTTTTTTTTGAGATCTTTAAAGTATGACATTGGAGCTTTAACAGGGATTGCATTAAAATTGTGTATTGCTTTGGGTAGTATGGACATTTTGATGTCCATCATACAACATTGATTCTTCCCAGACATGAGCATATATGTTTTTCCATTTGTTAACATCTTCAGCTATTTCTTTTCTTAGAGTTTCATAGTTCTCTTTATAGAGATTTTTCACATCCTTTGTTAGGTAAACTCCCAAATACTTCATCCTCTTTGGCACTACTGTGAATGGAATAGAGTCCTTGACTGTTTTTTCAGCTTGGCTACTGTTGGTGTATATAAAGGCTACTGATTTATGAGTGTTGATTTTGTAACCTGAAACACTGCTGTATTTCTTGATTACTTCTAAGAGTTTAGTAGTATTGTGTATCTTCCAGATATACAATCACATCATCTGTGAAGAGTGAAAGTTTAATCTCTTCTGACCCTATATGGATACCCTTAATCTCTTTTTCTTCCCTGATTGCGATGGCTAAAATTTCCATTGTGATGTTAAAGAGCAAGAGAGACAATGGGCAACCTTGCCTCATTCCTGATCTGAGTGGAAATGATTTCAAATTAACTTCATTCAATACAATATTGGCTGTGGGTTTGCCGTAGATGGCCTCAATCAATTTAAAAAATGTCCCTTCTATACCAATTTTCATAAGTGTTCTGATCATGAAGGGATGCTGGATATTATCAAACACTTTTTCTGCATCAATTGAAAGAATCATATGGTCTTTGTTTTTTTAATTTGTTAATGTGACGAATTACATTTATATATTTACATATGTTGAACCATCCTTGAGATCCTGGGATAAAACCCACTTGGTCGTGGTGTATAATTTGTTTGATGTGTTGTGGATTCTGTTTGTTAGGATCGTGTTGAATATTTTTGCATCAATATTCACTGGTGATATTGGTGTGTAATTTACTTTTCTTGTTGGGTCATTTTCTGGTTTGGGGATCAAGGTGATGTTTGCTTCATAGAATGTGTTGGATAGTATTCCATCCTTTTCTATATTTTGGAAAAGGTTGAGTAATATACGTACTAGTTCCTCTTTAAAGGTTTGGTAGAATTCTGACATGAAGCCATCTGGTCCTGGGTTTTTCTTTTTATGGAGATTTTGTATAGTTGATGCTATTTCAGAACTTGATATAGGCCTGTTCAACATTTCTACTTGATTATGGCTAAGTCTTGGGAGGTGGCATGCTTCCAAGTATTGGTCAATTTCCTTCAGATTTCATATTTCTGGGAATAAAGTTTCTTGTAATAGTCATTAAGGACTTTTTAAATTTCTATGGCGTCTGTTGTTATTTCATCTTTACCATTTCTGTTTGATTAAATTGGAGATTTTACTCTTTTTTTCTTGGGTAAAGCTTTATCTATTTTATTGACCTTTTCAAAGAACCAACTTTTTGATTTATTGATCTGTTCTATAGTCCTTTTATTTTCAATTTCATTTAATTCTGCTCTAATTTTTGTTATTTCTTTTCTTTTGCTGGATTTGGGATTGGAATGTTCTTCCTTTTCCAGTTGCTTGAGATGTCCCATTAAGTTGTTAACTTCCTCCCTTTCTGTTTTCTTGAGGAAGGCTTGTAATGCCATACATTTCCCTTTTAGGTCTGTCTTTGTGGTATTCCAGAGGTTCTGATAACTCATGTCTTCATTATCGTTTTGTTCTAAAAATTTGGTAATTTCCTTTTTGATCTCATCTCTGACCCATCTATCATTCAGGATAAGGTTATTTAGCTTCCATGTTTTTGTATGAGACAGCAGATTCTTGTTGTTACTGAGTTCAACTTTTATTCCATGATGGTCCGAGAAGATGCATGGAATAATTTCTATTCTTTTAAATTTGTTGAGGTTAGACTTGTGACCTACGATGTGGTCGATATTGGAGTATGTCCCATGTACTGATGAGAATAATGTGTATTCAGTTTTGTTAGGATGAAATGTTCTATAGATGTTTGTTAAATCCAAAAGTTGAATAGTTAAATTTAAATCTAAAATTTCTTTGCTAAGCTTCTTTTTGGAGCATCTATACA
>CAUYQV010107945.1:0-10966 GCA_963574575.1 Galagoides demidoff
TAAGAGTAGAATCAGAATGTTTTAAAACTATAACTGAGAAAATGACATGAAGGCTGTGTTGATCAGTTTGATGGAAGTATTTCGGATTGCATGTGAAAACCCCACACTGTACCCCAGAAGTGCATTAATGTACATAGTTACCGTTCAATAAAAAAAAAATAAAAATAAATAAAAAAATAAAAAAAAAATTTAAGAAAGCCAAAGTGTGTCACCCCCCCCAAAGATTTTTCAAGCTGCTCGTGACCTTGTAGGCTGGTTCGGTGGGAAGTCTCGGGACTCAGAGGTAAGGGCGATTCCTCCTACAGCCTCTAGCTGCAGACACACCCTGGGGGTAGCCCGCGCTTCATCTGGGTGCTGGAGATGGAGAAGACTGAATGTGAAAAAAAGAAGAAAAAATCTAAAATGGAGCTTTCTTAAGAAATGGGGGCTACTTGTAGAAGGCGCACACATCCCTGTTTTGGTGTCTTTCTGAGGGCGTGTGATAACTCCAGAGAGAAAAACTTTCCTCCTCCAATTCCCACCGGTACTTCAACAGTGCAAAAGTGCGAGAAAGCAGTGATGTGAGCTAGTGGACTACTAGTGGCCAGAAGCAGATGCCAAGATGGCTACCAAGGGGACGGTGCCCAGGGCAGCCGGCAGCGCACACAACAGAAAGGTGAATGCCCAAAGACAGCAGTGCTGGACGGGCACAAGAGTGGCCGGCAGAGCTGGCATCTGTCCCTTTGTGATCTCGCAGAAGGAACAGGGATGTGTGGCCGATACAAGAGGTATCTGACCAGTGGGCTTTGTGCATGAGCCATACGAGACAACCTTGGGTACCCAGAGTGATATATAGAGAGATTTGATGGGGCTTGGGTTCAGTATTAACTGACAATGGTGAAACGCTTACTGAGTATGCGATAGAGTTTGCACTCACAGGCTGACTTAGCTGCTTTGGGGCATGAATAATATTTCTGTGTTATCGGATAGTTGTGAAGGCTGAATGAAACTGCACGGGTACAGTCCTTGCTCAGTGCCTGTCACACGAAAGGTGACGAAAAGGGTTCATCTACTCCCCCTTTCCTTATCATATTCTTATAGAAATGCCACGATATGTTGCACCATTGCAAAATTTCTGCACGTTTATCCCCTACAGTTACTTTTTTAGGACAGGGTAACAGTTTGATTATCCCATTAAGAAAATTAAAATAGGGCGGCGCCTGTGGCTCAAAGGAGTGGGGCGCCGGCCCCATATGCCAGAGGTGGCAGGTTCAAACCCAGCCCCGGCCAAAAAGTGCAAAAAAAGAAAATTAAAATAGAAATCCTCCTGGATATATATATATATATTTTTTTACCCTGGAATCATCCATAATAATATTAACGCAGAATGTTTGTACCAGGGACTGTTCTGATTTTTTTTATGTACATAAGGTATTGAGTCCTATTCTATCTGTACTTTCACTATTTCCGTTTTATAAAGGAGGAATGGAGGTGTCAAAAGGATGTAGGTGGCTTCTCCAGGGTCACTCAGCTGGCAGGTGGCAGAGGTAGGATGCACATCCAGGCAGGGCCACGTGCATCAGCCTGCATGTTCCCTGCATGTCTGTCTCTAGCATGTTCAGATCATGCAGGAAATACCGACTGAGTGTTTTCTTCGGGAAAAGCACTGCGTGGATGATGCCACAAGCCGCACTGCCAAGCCCCCGGGGGAACCACTCCCCATCGTCTAGTAATCACAGTGCACAACCTGGACAGCTGCTCACAGCCACCTGGGCCACTCCAAGGTGGGCTCCTTCCCCCGAAACAGGCCAGTCTGCGAAAGCGCAACTACGAATCATAAAGAAAGTAGGAGTCGAGAGGCCTGGGAGGTGAATTCTGAGTCTTTTATCTAGTTAAAAGGCTCAGAGTTATGGGATAAACGTGTGGGGAAATAACTTCAAACACATAGATTTCCCTTTATGGGAACCGGTGGGAGACAGATCTCTGAGAGCTCAGTGCCTGGAAACATTGCTTTCTTTGGCAATAGGTATTGTTTTATTTTTATGGAGACTGTGCCCCTTGTGATGGATGAAGGGATCTTTTAGCTCTGGATGCTGAGAAGCTCAGAGCCACATTGAGAATCCTTTTTTGGCAATGGTGTGTCATCTCTTAGCATATGTTTCAGTGAGCTGATGTTCCATTTAGTCTTATCTACCTTTTGCCCATCTTGGCTCTGATTTCCTTAATGCATTCACGTTTTTAGGTAGAATTGCACATGTTCTTGCCAGTTGATCTACACGTACCCCATGGCAGTGGGGTAGAGTTAGTGGATTTTGAGTGACATCCCCTTAGAGGTACCTCGTGCAGGCTCTTGTGTGCAGTCCTCATTCTCTGCACAGGATGACCAGGCATGGCCAGTTGTGCAGCAGTGTCTGATTGGAAATGCTTCTGGGCTGTTTTAGAAGGAAGGCTATTTTCCTGCCCTGTGTAGGGGAAGTGTTGCTGTTTTTGTGGCTGATTGATTGATTGTGCGTTAGCAGTCCAGCTGTAAAGACCATCATCTTGACACATTTAATATTACATTTGGTCCACCGAGGGCTGGCTTGATTTTGATAAACATGTAGCTGAAAGGCAAAGTCTACTTTCTGATAAGGCAGCCATGGAAGTTTATTAAAACAGGAAAGCAGGTGGTACTATCGGAATAAAGATCAACACAACTGCATACAATTCCCGCAGGTCTAGTCTGTTCCCTTCATGTGCCATGAGGTACCACGTCCAGCATCTGCCAGGCGTGAGGGTTGGTATCTTTTTCTCACTGGAGAGGAAAGGAAAATGCAGGAAAATGTTCTAGGAGATGGCCATCTTTAATCCTTACTGCAACCTTAAAAGATGATCATTTCTCATCATATTTGCCTGTAATATGGAGATGCTAAGGCTTCAGAGAGATTACAGAACTTTCTCAAGGTCACAGAAAAGTGGGGGTTAGGAATAAGGTAGGTATGACCCCCAAGTATGCTACTTGGCTTTCAAATAGTGAGACAAGATCAGTAACTACCGTGTTTCCCCCCAAATAAGACCTACCCCCAAAATAAGCCCTAGCAGGATTTCTATGCATTTGTTAAATATAAGCCCTACCCTGATAATAAGACCTAGTGATGGGTGTGGCTATGCAGATACGCCCATCACTAGGTCTTATTATCTGCATAGCCACGCCCTGCATTTTGGCTCTGGGAGGAAAACATCCCCTGAAAATAAGCCCTAGTGTGTCTTCTTGAGAAAAAATAAATATAAGACAGTGTCTTATTTTCGGGGAAACACAGTACAATACCTTAGCTTATGGAGACCACAAATAAGGAGAGAAATCACAAAACTTCCAGCAACTGAAGTGTCTCTGTAGTCCTGTCTGGTGGAGCAGTTCATGAGCAGAAAAGCAAAAAATCTCTTTGAATCCTGAACTGCCTGTCGGCCTCCAGAGGTCTTTGAGGTGGCTTGTATATCGATTGACTGGAGCTGCATGTGTGGTGTGTTGTGATCAAAGGCAAGGTTCCAACAGACCACAGCTGCCATTAGTGCTGCCAGAGGACAGCCTATTTGGACAAAGAAAACAAGTATCCATCGCTAGTTGCTGAGAAAACCGCCTTGGCCCCACGTGCTGCCTTCCTCTGGGTTAGGGGCTAATCGGTCCAGGGAATAGATGGGACATGACTTATTTCTGCTTTGGTGTTAATATTTCAGGAATTTGGAGCATTGCGCATTAAAAAATATCCACAGTGTGCAAAAAGTATGCAGTTTATTTTCTAAAGATGTAGCACAGATACTATATTCCTCTGAGCAAGCAGAGGGCTTAACTACTATCGTTGACCTTGGCCTCTCAGAATCCTCTGAGACCACCGGGGAGCGAAGAGAGTCTGCCTCATCCATTCAGGGTTGGAATTGTCTCCATGAGTCTTCGAGGGCACCTTGATGCTTTAGCGATCCCAATTCACCACATGGGGCGAGCAAAGCCTCTGTGTGTCACGGGGACCGGGGCTAGATCAACAATGTAACCAGCGTGTTTACAGATATGCAAATAAGCATGCAAATTAGACTCCTGTCGGCTTCATTTAGAATGTAATTTAAAATTAATTAAAAATTAAGAGGTAAATTAGAAGCTAACATTCAACACCATATGGGAAAATATACATATTTATCAGAATGGAATATATGTCTGTACTGCACGGGTAGGAGCTAATCGTCACGTGCGCAAAACTCCTCCATTTTGATGTTGCATAAAATCAATTCGGGGAAACCCAATGTGTTGCAGGAATTATTTTTTAACACTCTATGAAGTTCCCTCTAATTTGAGGAGTCGATGAGTGCGTGTCGTACGCTTTGAATTCTCTGCAAACTTAGACTGATGGAGATGTTTTATAATTGGAAGGTGACATGATAAATCAGGTTACGGTTTACCTCCATATGCTATAAAATTTTCGCAAACCTCATTTTTCTCTAATGTGGTCATTGAACACATGCACCCTGGCAGGCCTTTTGCATATCGTTAATATGCGATCCATACTCGGAACGTAACGATTTCCCCTCTCTCAGCCACCGAGGAGTTCTGGGTGATTAATGAGTTAATGGCTCCTTCCACACCAGGCCAAAACAACTCATTGAAAAGTGAAGAATTCAATCACTCCATGGACCGTTTTGTCTACAAAACAACCAAACCACCTCTGTGATTGATTTTCTTTTCACGGAATTGATCGCTATTTTTTGGTAACTTCATTGAATTAACCAATGGTTTGATAGAACCAGTGTGGGGGAGTAACTCCTTAGGTGAGTGTTGTAAGAGATTTTTATACTAAAGTTTTCCCATCCCTAAAACTGCATATTAGGAGGGAACCAATATAAACTTCCTGTCAGAGGGCAGTGCCTGTGGCTCAAAGGAGTAGGGCGCTTCCCTGTACACTGGAGGTGGTGGGTTCAAACCCAGCCCTGGACAAAAACTGCAATAATAATAATAATAATAATAATAATAAAAGTTCCTGTCAGAAAATTAGAATTATTCCATACTTTGGCTATGTCGGATAAAATATTTGATTTTGTTGAGAAGTAGGTAGTTCTTTTAAAATAATGACAAGGGATGCCAACAATCTTCTTATTTTATTTTGAAAAAATTCAGAGACAAAGAGATCTGAAATCAACTAGGATAAAATAAGACTAGACCAGTCACGTCCCAGAGAAAGGAGGAAACCACGAGCAAAAAAATAACAAAATGGGGGTGGCGCCTGTGGCTCAGAGGGGTGGGGCGCTGGTCTCATATGCCCAGGTGGTGGGTTCAAACCCAGCCCTGGCCAAAAACTGCAAAAAAAAAAAAAAAAGCCTCTGGCAAGGACTATAGGAAGTTTCAGGAGACCATACATTAATGAACAATTTAGGAATTTGGAAGTGTGTCCTCAGAGCTGGAATGGTCAGTGTCAGATTTGGAAAACAGGTGTGGGGAAAAAACAAAAAGGAGATTAAAGGAGGAAAAAAAAAAGGCTGTGGTTCTGGCTGATCTACAGATGTACACAGTGTTCTAATATAATTGAACACCGAATGGAAATAGTGCCTTGTGTTCATTTATCTATGTTAACTTTGATTGCTTTATTTTTAATAATGCTGGCAGGCTCTGGCTAATGTGATGAAAAATATTATTCTTTAAAATGTTGGCGCGGAGGGCGGGTGAAAGCAGGTTAAACAATCAAGTAACACTTGGAAAGGAAAGCAGGAAAGTTACATTGTTGGACACTTCGCTTTTTATCCATCTTGATTTGAAGGTACAGGAACTGCTAAGGGGAAAGAAAAGGTCTCATTATTACCGTATTTTGCCCTGTATAATGTACCTTTTTTTTGCTCAAACTTTTGGGGGAATCATAAGGGTGTACATTATACGTGGTCGTACAGCTTGGGAGTGGGGGAGCCACTGCTGGCCTTGCTGGCCATAAGCAAGGCCGTGTTGGCCGTAGCCCTTGACATTGTGGGTAGGGAAGGGCTCCCGGGAGAGAGAGAAAGGGTGGCCTTCATAGAGTGTGTGGCTGGGGTTGGGCGGTGTGATCTGTTTACCAGGGGAGCACTAGCCCTACCCTGATGTGCTTCTCCTGGCTGAGAGCTAGCCACTTTCTTGAAGGACTAGCTCTCCTGAAAGCTTGGGGAAAAACGTGGGTGTGCATTACACATGGAAGTGCATCATACACTGAAAAATATGGTATTTGCCTCTAGTGAATGCAAAAAATCACGTTTATAAGGAAGAAAATTTATTGAAACGGGGGGCAGCGCCTGTGGCTCAAAGGAGTAGGGCGCTGGCCCCATATACTGGAGGTTATGGGTTCAAACCCAGCCCTGGCCAAAAACTGCAAAAAAAAAAAAAAAAAAAAGGTATTGAAACAAATAGTATCCCAGAGTAGAAATAATCCTTGGTGATCACAAACTCCAAACCTCCTTAAATTATAGATGGTCTCCTGAAGTTCAGAAGGGCAAGATAACACATTCAAGGCCAAGTGGCTTGTTTGTGTTAGAGACAGAAAAGTTCCCAAATTTACTGACTGTTCCTTATGCATGTTGCAGAGATGCATGAGCAAGGTAAAAATCCTGAAAGTCGAAAGAAAAAGGTGTGAATTCACTTTAAGAACTGTGTTTGAATAGACGTTGCTGTAGTCAGAGGTCCTTGTTTTGAGACCTACGTATGTGGAGGGCATGTCAGCGTCCCCTCTCTGAGTTGCAAAATTATTATCACAAGAAGTTACAAAGTGTCCTGTAAATTGACCTCTCAGGTTCCAGGAGAGTGGACTGTCCTAAAGGAGGTCTTCTTGACTGGTCTGGAAAAAAAAAAAAAGAGAGAGAAACACGGAAGGATGGAGAGGGGAAGGATGAGATGAACTTCTGAGTGTGGAACTTGCATGGAGGTTGGGGATGGCCTCAGTGTAATCTAAGAGAATTTCCATGTTTGGAAAAAAAAGAATTATAGGAGAGGATTTTTTCTTAAAGCCAGTGCAATAAGTGCTACGGGGCTGAAGATAAGGTGAGTGTGGAGAAGAATCAGGCTTAGGTGAAGCGGGTGATGGTAGGAAAGTCCAGATTGGGGACAGTTATCACAGGACCTGGGACAGTCAGGAGAGAGGGTCAGAAGTGCATTTGACCCAGAGGCCTTTTCACAGAGTGTCTCCACAAGTCAGATGCTCCTGTCAGGAAAATGGGCAGCTTGTCACGGGGTATCACGATTCTGTTGTGACACAATGTGTTTCTATGCAGTCCACACGACTGAAGTGTTTGCCCCGCAGCCTGAGCCAATGGCAAATACAAGGCAGGCGTAATTTTTTTTAAAGGAGTAGCTGCTTTGAGGCAGAGAACTGTATCAGGGGCCACAGACTCCTTGGAGTCTTGAAGCCCTACATTTTCCCAGATTTACAACACGGCTCGTATAGAGATGGGCTAAAGAATCAAAGTTAGTAACGACATGGGAGGCTGGGGAGAGGGGCTAAAGATGGTGGCTGGTCCAGCAGAGTTTTCTGTTCTAAGAGGGTGGGGAAGGGGCAGGATAGAGGAGAGAAAGAAGTGAGCTGGTGAGCTGTGCATTTTATCTTTTGATTTTTTTTTTTTTTTTGGTGCCTGGGAGTAAGAAGCATGTAGAGAGGATAGTGGGTTTTTGTTTTGAATCTCTGGGAAGGGCTGACTCCTGCCGTCCTGCGATAGCCTCACATAGTTAAGAGGGGCGAACGGCTGGTTAGAGAAGATGATCTATGGGCACCTCAAGGGTTTCTGGCTTCCTGTTACGAGGATGCTGAGTTTATAGCCAATAGGTGCGAGGTGGAGGCTGCAGGACCTTTAACTCCCCTGCCATCCCCCCTCCACCCTCATCACTGTCATGCTGAGGGGAGCCTGTTTGAAAGAGCAGTTCTACCCAGGAGAGACCGGGTATTCCCTAAAGCGGCTGTTTAAAGTATTGGATCAAGCTAAATTTAAACCGGGTAAGACATGTAGTTAATTTATTTTTCTCTAACCAGCAGGTGGAAGTTGGGAGAAAGACAAGATTATAGACAAAATAAAGGTACTGCCTTTTCACGGATTAAAAAGCCTCTTAACATTTTCACATCCTGTTGGTTTTCCGGGAAATGTAGAGACGCTCTGTAAGAAATAATCTCAAAAGTGACGTGATGGATTAAAGATGGGAATACATGCCCTGGAATCCCGAGTAGGAACATCAGTCTGCGTCCACACACACGGAGTAACATGACTGGGTGTCGGTTTCCTTTCAAAGCAGCTGAATGCGGCAAGGCAATTTTTTTATTGCCCAACGAGACTTAATATTTGAATTGATTACATCTCCTTTGCCTTTTATTTGTGAGTCTATCTTCACAGCTTCAATATGAGAACGAAAATTTTCTCACTGAAATAATACATAGTCCAATAAAGAGCCTGATCCAAGACATTATTTTATCTGGAAATATTCAAGGAGGTGTTTCTGCAAGGGCTGTTCTGTGATAGAGGTAAAGCGCAGTCCAGTTCAACAGACGCTGACGGTGGGGTGGGGACTTGCTAGGCCTTGAGGCTCACAAGGGCGGGAGGGGACGCCATAAAGAAACAGAAGAGGGAGAGAATAATTCTGATTGGGGGAGTCAGGAGGGCTTCATAGAGGAGGTGGCCCTGAGCTACGCCTTGAAGAAAGACTCCAATTTCCATAAGTGAAGATTTTTCTCACGAGAAGGGCATCTGAGTTGAAAAGTTCTGGACAAAGGGGGGAAAAAAAAGATTTAGGGGCCCAGCAGGTCTATAGTCAGGCCAGTAGTCTAATTTCTGGGAGAAGCCAGAGGTGAGGTGGGGAAGAGGTGGGATGAGGAGGGCTGGTCAGGAGATAACCTTAGGAAGGTTGGAGCTGAGGGGTAAGGGACTCAAACGCCTTGTGGTTCCGAAATGCCTTTATCTTGGGAGGTCTAGAAAGCAAGCCAGCACAGCCCGCCTGGTCTGACAGTGTGAACTTGGGACGTGGTGGTACCACTATGACTGGGACTGAGTGTAAAGATTCAGAGCTTGTGACTGGGCACCGTGGATTACACCTGCAATCCTAGGATCCTTGGAGGCCGAGGCAAGTGGATTGCTTGTAGGCAGGAGTTCAAGAGCAGCCTGAGCAAAAGCAAGACCCCATCTCTACTAAAAATAGAAAGAAAATTAGTCCTGTATTATGGTGGGGGCCTTTAGTCCCAGCTACTTGGGAGGCTGAAGCACTTGAGCCCAAGCATTTGAGGTTGCTGTGAGCTATGATGCCACAGCACTCTACCCAGGGTAACAGAGACTCTGTCTCAAAAAAAAAAGAGAAAAGATTCAGATCTAATGATTCTTTCTTTGGGACCTGCTGTGTGGATCTGTGGTTGTCAGGTGAGGGCTGCTGTGTGACTGTGATGGGCTCAGTTGGTCAACTGACTGTGTCTCCTGTACATTATCAATTCTGCTGTGGGGACGCATGTAAGTCACCCTGTGGAGAGCGTGGGCGGCAGCCATCCGCTAGAGGATCAAAACAAGGACAGCTCAGTGGAAAGGAAATATGACTATTAGTGAGCTCTCCAGATACCCCCACGGGATGGAGAAGAAAGGGGGCAAAGTCTCAAAATAACCACAAACTCTACTTTATCTCAGATGTCTGAGCAAAGCAGCATGGTCTCGTGAGTATATTGCAAAACCTCTCCGTAGACGGGTCTATGTAATTTGTTGTTGAGTGTACCCCTGTGTCGGTTCACTCTGACACAAATTCCTGAGGTAATTAGTTTCACACAACATTGCCAGGTGGGCGTCTTTCTCCCACTCCCACCCCTCTGGGGAATATTGGAACCAGAAGACAGGTACTCTTATCGCAGAGTTATATTAATAAATTTAATTAACATAAAACAACATTAATTCAGCAGCTGGCACCTGAGGCTGGAGAGCTCTCCTTCCCTCACTGCAGATCATGGGTCTGCCAGCTACTTTTTAATTTTTTTTTTAAGCCACAGTTATTGAGGTTTAGTTTACATATTGTGAAATGTCCCTTTTTAGGAGGACAGTGTCTTCGGTTTTGAAAAATGCATACAGTTGTGTAATCATCATAGAACGGAGACTATTTCTGTTACTTCAAAAGTTCTGCCCTGTCCCTGGAGAGTGAGTCTGCTCAGTCCATGTCCTGGAAACCGCTGATTCCTGTCACCTTAGTTTGGTCTTTTTGTTTAAATAAAATCATCCAGTGTGCAGCCTTTTCAGTGGGTTTCCTTCCACTCAGTGTGAGCTGCTTTCCACATTGATCCATGTTGTGGAATGGATCATTCTGTTCCTTTTTTATTGCTGTGTAGTTTTCCACTGTGTAATGTCCTTGAGTTTGTTTATCCACCTGCCATTTGACGAGCATTTGGGTTGTTTCCAGTATCTCATAGTTAGGATTAAAGCTGCTCTAAAATTCCACCCACGTATTTTTGTGTGCGCATGTGCATCTAATTCTCCCTCTCTCTCTCTCTTTTTTTTTTTTGTTATTTTTTGTGGCCTTCCTGGTTTCTTTTTTTTTTAATTTTTTTTTATTAATTGATAGCTGTATACACTAATGCAAACATGGGGTACATTGTACTGTTTTCATATACAATTAGAAATACTTTCATCAAGCTGGTTAACATAAATTTCATGTCATTTGCTTAGTCATTGTATCAAAACATTAATATTCTAGTTCTAGAAAAGTTCACTTGTACCCTTGTTAGACAGATATATAGGAGATCTTTCTGGTCACCCTCCCATCACCCATCCGCCCTTCTCCCCACCCCATAACCACCCCCACCCCAAAATATTGGGCTAGCATTAAGTTGTATCTTTCGTTTGAGAGCTATATATTATTTTAAAAAAATGGCTGTTTACTTTGGATTCTTTGTCTTCCATTCCAGTGACACTTTGCTAAGTTGCACATTTTCCAGTTCCATCCATGAAAACATGAAGGAGGTAAAGTCTCTATTTTTCTTTAGGGATGCATAGTATTCCATGG
>CAUYQV010107946.1:0-29490 GCA_963574575.1 Galagoides demidoff
GCTCTATTGGATCCTTTGCTCTGTTTTTAATATTAGTTTTCATTCTGTACATTATTTGTAGAAGAGTTAATCAAGCTCAAGCCGAGAACAAGAGACATGCTGCTGTTTTTGCTTTAATGATGACAAATATGAATGCCTCACAACAGGTAAAGAAAGGGGGAAGTGTAGGGTAAACTCCAGAGCTGTGTGCTACTTCACAAACTATGTGCTCCCTTTAAGCTCCAAAAGCAGGTGGACAGACTTCTGTGGAAGGTAACTCTGTCGATGTTTCACTATAATAATTCCAGATGCGAGACTGCACCTGTGGCGATGCTGTCTGTCTCTCGTGAAACCCCAACGCAACACTTCCTCCACCAAAATAATAGACTTTTGATTGACCAGTATATTAGACAGAGTAAATAAATCAAAAACCAAGGTTAACAAAACATAATTAAGTAATGGTCACTGGAGAGAGAAAGGAAGAGGTAACTTTATACGATGGAGTAGAAAGGCAGTTGTATTGAGCAGGACACAATGGTCTGGTAAACATTTCTGAAGAAATGAATCAAGGAATTTAACCCACTATATGAAATTGTAGTTAATGTGATTTTGAAATCACTTAAGACGACAGCCTGTCTTTGTCAATTTTTCACTACATAACCTAGAGTCAGTTAATTCAACATTTCTTCTTATAAAATATGTGCTCCTGAGTTAATCTTTGAGCAGTGTTTCAAATTCTTCATTAAAATTGTCAAGATGTAATTTAAAGTGTTCTGTTTTTAGAAGGTTAAAAAAATTGATTACTACTTAAATTAACAACTGTTTTTATGATATGTAAGCTATATTGTATAAGTTTAAAGCAAGGCCAGGCACAGGGCCTCAGACCTGTAAGATTTCTGGCATTCTGGGTGTCCAAGGTGGGAGGATTGCTTGAGTTCAAGACCAGCCTGAGCAAGAAAGAGACCCTGTCTCTACTAAAAACAGAAAAATTAGCTGGGCATTGTGGCTTTCAGCTATTCAGGATGCTGAGGCAGGAGGAAAGCTTGAAACCAGGAATTTAAGAGTTGCTGTAAATGAGACTGATGCCATCGCTTGCTAACCTGGGCAACAGAGCGAGGCTCTATCTCAAAATAAGTAAGTAAATAAATAAATAACAAAGAACAATAACAACAACACAAAAAAACTCTTAAGGAAGAGTCAAATCATATAATATCGTTGAAATGATCACATTGCTATCACGGAAGATTTATTGCATTTCTCTTGCTCAGGCATAAAAAACACAGGATGATAAAACTTGCATGAACAGAAAACCAAATGAATTCATTATCTATTTACTTGTTTACATGTCTGTTCTCACTTTTGTTGATTTTTTCAAAATATGTTTTCTCTTAAACGTTAATATGTTTGACTTGATACAGGTTATTCTTCTATTTCAATTTTCTTGATTGTAAAGCTGAGTAGAAAACTGTTTGGGGGGTTTTTTTGGCAAGAAATCAAGACATAAGTTGTATGTAAACTAACAAATAGCATGTGTATAATTCTTTACAGTGTTATAAATTTAACCTTAGTTGATAGGAGTTTTTATTTGTTTGATGTTTACTCTGCATGACTCCATGAAGTTAATGTTCAATCATTACATCAAATTAACTGAAAAATCTATAGTCCTTAAATGAGCTCAATGGATATTCACTTCCATTTTCTCTTTTACTTCAGATAGTTTAAGTAATTTGATACAAAGTCACGATACTGTTAGGTTGCAAATTTAGGAATATAAGAATTCCTGAGGCTAAATTCTGACATTTTTACTTTATAAATTTTTAAATGTCTCTGTGATGTTACATAGTTACACAGTGCTTACATTTTATTTCATGGGGTACAGTGTGGTGTTTTCACATACAATTTGAAATATTTTCATTAAACTGGTTAACATAGCCTTCTTGTCATTTTCTTAGTTATTGTGTTAAGATGTTTGTATTCTACTTTTAGAAAGATTCACTTGTACCCTTGTAAGATAAACCATAGAGGTGATACCTCGAGTCACTCTCCCTCCACCCATCCACCCTCATCTCTTCCCCTCCCTCTCCCCATAGTTCTTAGGCTATAATTAAGTTATATTTAAGTTATAGCTTTCATATGAAAGCTATAAATTAGTTTCATAATAGGGTTGTGTACATTGGATCCTTTTTCCTCCATTCTTGAAATACTTTGCTAAGAAGAGAGGAACATTTTCCAGCTCCATCCATGTAAACATGAAGGAAGTAAAGTCTCTATCTTTGATCCACAAATGGATCAATGCTTATATTTTGAAATTGATACTGCTGCTGTTAATATTTTTCAACTAATCCAATCACACAGTACTTGCCAATTTTCGCTCTCTTGTTAAGGTCCTCCCTGCTTCCAGGTTCATCTTCTGTCTTTCAACTTCACTGCCCCTATTTTTCTATTGCCTTTTTAATTAGAAAAAGTGTAGTTTTCTCTATAATCCAAGTGTTTTAGCCCCCATCTCATCTTTACCTCCAATATATTGTGTTTCTTGTGCATATATTCAGCTACCACTAAAAAAATATGACTGTGTATACAATCTTGAAAATATATCTTTATAATTAACACTAAGACTAGTGTTTGGATCTCTATTCCAAAGATATGGAATGTTGGATTCAGGAAACTAATTGACACAAGACACATACAAACTGCAAATAAACACTGATGAAGTAACTAGTCTGTCTCATGAGTCACCTAGTAGAATAGCTAGGATATTCTGGAGGCCATCAAATATTCATCTGCACACGTGTTTGAATGAGTCTGGGAACCATGTCTTTTTGAAGAAACTCATCTTCATGGCTTTATGTTTTTTCATAGTGGTGAAAAGAAGCCTGAGATTAGATGTGGAAAGAAACAAGCGAATTGAACCGTGTTAGGATTTGCTAGGCAAGTAAACCAGGTATTATAGGAACGAGAGTTATTGAAAATCTTTCCAGGTGTCTTGTAAGTGATGGCATGAACTCTATTAAGATAGAGAAGGAGGGAAATAAAGACAGGTAGAAAAAGAAACAGGGAAATATCAGAGTTCTAGAACAGTGTGGAGTTCTTGATGAGGTCAATTAATAGATTTAGTAGAAGTACTTAGTTTACAATGTAGGAAAATAGGTAACCCTGCTTAATGACAAGAGGGTTTAAAATTTCATATTTCAGAAACCTCCATTTCTTCTCATGATGAGGTCTTAGGCTAGTATCATGGATTAGGGTGACTACGATATTTTGGAAGTCTAAGAAACTTGAGGATGAGAAGATTAAGAAACCAAAAGCTAAGATTTTGTAGGATTCTAAATCTGAATAAAATCAAAATATTCTGATTCTGTGATTCTTCTTCTTCCATTGTTAAAGTATCCTATATTCTTTTTTTTTTTTTTTTGATACAGAGCCTCAAGTCGTTGCCCTGGGTAGAGTGCCGTGGCATCACGGCTCATAGCAACCTCCAACTACTGGGCTCAAGCGAATCTCCTGCCTCCGCCTCCCAAGTAGCTGGGACCACAGGCGCCTGCCACAACGCCTGGTTATTATTTGGTTGCAGCCATCATTGTTGTTTGGCAGGCCGAGCTGGATTTGCACCCACCAGCACAGGTGTACGTGGCTGGCACCTTAGCCGCTTGAGCCACAGGCCCTGAGCCAAATATCCTATATTCTAAAAATATTCTGTAATTAAGCAATGATAGATGATTTTATCCTCCATATAGTATGTATTAATGAAAGTACTATACATTTACCTTTACTATTTTTATGTTATAAGAAATTATCTTAAACATTTTTGGCATTTAGGATCTTCTATATTCTGGGTAAAAATTCAGGAAATGATGCTTACTTGGGGAGGGTGCCAAATAACAAAATACGAAGCATATTTTTACAATATGCTAGGGATCCAAAAAAGATAAGGTTTTCCATTAAGAATGTAATAGTCAGAGTCAATGACACTCATCTCTAATTTCCCGTAATGCTTGTCTCTCATACTCAGCACTTTATACACGTACAAAGAAGAAAAGCTCCCATTGCTTTTCAGATCTGGAATGTCTTGTCATCTTATTCTTTACAAACATTAGTTGATCATTTTAAGTAGGAAATTTAGCCCCATTAAAATAAAAGATGTAATTTTCCTTGGATTTCTTGTCTGTTTTTATTTTAAAAAATATTTTGGCTTTCAGTTGTTTTTCTTATTTACTTGGAATGTCAGTTTACTCTTTATACATGAGAGTAAATTTCAATATCCTCCTGTTGTATAATCCTTTCCTCAAGACAGGTTTATTTATAACTGTGACTTAAAGTTTTCCTTGTACAAAAGGAAATTATGTAACAAAAACCTGTGTACCCCTATGATATTCTGAAATTTAAAATATAAATAAATTTTAAAAATAATAGTACCATGAGAAGTCTAGTGTTTTTAACCACTCCCTAGGTCAATAGACAACGTTGTGCAACATATTACCTACTTGAACAAGATGATCACTTTCTGACTGTGATACTCGGCCAGGAATCTGGAAATTAACTTACCTTAAAACATTCTAGTATCAAAGGGGAATGGCTGCTTTAAGGAAGATCCTCAAACCTCAAACTTATAGATCACTTACTTTATTCATTTTTAAATATTCTAGAGTTATTTCCAAATTAGTATAGTAAGGAAGACTATGGTATCAAATTTTTGAAATAACTGATACGGAATTAAATGGTAAGGTGACAGATTAGAAAGTGTTAGAAACCATCTAGTGGGTCTCTAAACAGATATGGCTCAAAGACGTAACAGTTATTTGTCTCAATAAAAGTATGTCTCAGTACAAACTCAGTTCATAAAATAATGTGTAAAATAAATACTCAGTGGAAGTGTACAAAAATGTAAACCTACATAAAGGAAATCATATGTAAAAGTCAGTTTCAGAAATTAGGAAGGCTTTGTAAAATTTTATCTGGAAAACTAAAGCCAACAACAATATAGGTGGGGTGAAATATAAGAGAGGACAGATAATAGTTTATTTGATAGTGATGTAATATTTGATCCCTGAAGGAACTTGGACCTAGAATTCTTGATCGTAATGCATGGCACACTAACACCTGCAAAACGGGAGTCTGGTTTTCTCTTCAACTTCCTATATAAGTAGATAATTTTATTTATCTCATATCATATATAACATGGGTCCATTAAATAAGACAGTAATAATTCATATATTATCTTGAGGTTTTATGTTATCTGGATTCCTTTGGAGACATTCAAATACTATTCCTGTCATGTCACTTCTCTCTTTTTAATTCAAGAGTTTATCTCTTTTCCTTCCCTATAAATTCTTGAAAGATTTTGGAAGGATAGATGAGACATTCAAACATTGTCAGAATTTTATGTTTAATGAGACTCTAGATGATCAACCAAGGGTTTGGATTATTCTTGGTTTCTCTTTATTAATACTCCAATTATGTTAATGGCAATAGAAAAGCATGTACACCATAAGAACCAAGATGAAGAGATCTAAAATAACAACCAAATGTAATTAAAATGATAAACAGTAGCCAAATATTTCCTAGTGAAATCTTCTAATTATTAATTAACAAATGTATTATGCATGAGAAGTCACAATTTATATTACAAAGGAAACTGCACTAAGAACAAAATCTTAAAATATATTTTAAAAGGGTCTGGAATATCTAGCAAAATCAGGGGAAGAAAATTGTCTGAAAAAGAAGTGTAATCTTAGCAAGCTTTTATCTTTTAGAATGACTAAAAATAGGAATTGTGTAGGTGTCTAGGGAGCTTACCCATCATTCTGACATCTATTCTTTTTTTAGACTTTCACATTGAACCTAACTATTGATGATTATTTGTGCAAGATTCACTCTTTGGAATTCTTCTAAGACTGCAATTTACTACTTGACTTTTGAAATCCATCATTGTTCTATGAAGAACATGGCAATTGTACTACACTTTGAGAGAGTGACCTACTTAGAACTTGAGTGAATATATACAGGTAAAATGAGCTTTTTCACTATTTACCATGTTCATGCCTATAAATAAAATGATGTAATAAGAACTTTTTCCGTTATTAAATTTTGACAATATTACAAATCTTCTATTTAAAATTAAAATAATTTAGTATTTAAATGTCAACAGTAAAATTACAGTTAATCAATAGATAATGTATGACTGTATATGTTGATCATATGCCTTGGAACCAAATGGGAATAAGCCCAATAAGTCATGGTATCTTGTTCCTGGTAAGCTTGTTTTGCTGCCAACTTTATGATTGTTTGCTTTTTAGCTGTTGTCTCAGGAATGTTTGAAGATCTTTGCTTTATAGTCAAAGCTAAAACACTTCAGTGACACATCACTTCTTATTTTATATCAATATAGTTAAAGATGTCTCTTGTACTTCAGACAATAGCACAACCAATTTTTCTTTTACCACATATAAGCAGTAAGAACATTTGCATTACATTGTCTATGGCAGCTCAATTCAAAATCAACAAGATGTGGAAACACCTAAATGTCCACCAACCTAGTAGTGGATTAACAAACTTTGGTATATTATATAATGGAATACTATTCAGCCATAAAAGGATGGAGACTTCATTTCTTTTGTAATAACCTGGATGGAGCTGAAACATATTCTTTTCAGCAAAGTATCACAAGAATGGAAAAGCAAGAATCCAATGTACTCAATACTAATATGAAGCCAGAAAATGATTTAATACATGTCCAAATAAGAGAAAAACTTAATTCATAGTAGGACTGAGTAAATTGGGTACTTTTTCTTCCATTCTTGAGATACTTTGCTAAGAAAAATATGTTCCAGCTCCATCCATGTAAACATGAAAGAAGTAAAGTCTTCGTCTTTCTTTAAGGCTGCATAATATTCCATGGTGTTCATACCACAATTTATTAATCCATTCATGGGTAAATGGACACTTGGGATTCTTCCATGACTTAACAATTATTAATTGGGCTGCAATTAACATTCTGGTACAAATATATTTGTTGTAATGTGATTTTTGGTCTTCTGGATATATACCTAGTAGAGGAATTGTAGGATCATATGGCAGGTCTATTTTTAGATCCCTTAGTGTTCCCTAAACATCTTTCCAAAAGGAACGTATTAGTTTGCATTCCCACCAGCAATGTAGGTGTGTTCCCTTTTCTCCGCATCCACGCCAACATCTGTGGTTTGGGGATTTTGTGATGTGGGCTAATCTTACTATTGGAGTTATATTATTCTTAGCAAAGTTTCTCAACAATGGAAGAAAACGTATCCAATGTACTCAGCCCTACTATGAAACCAATTTATAGCTTTCATATGAAAGCTATAACCCAATTATAGCCCAAGAAGAAGGGGAAATGGGAGAGGGAGGGGAGGAGGGAGGATGGGTGGAGGACTGGTAATTAGTGGGACCATACATATGGTGCATCTTACAAGGGTACATGTGAAATTTACTAAGTGTAGAATATAAATGTCTTAACACAATAATTAAGAAAATGCCATGAGGGCTATGTTAACCAGTTTGATGAAAATATTTCAAATTGTATATAAATCCAGCACATTGTACCCCATGATTGCATTAATGTACACAGCTATGATTTAATAAAAAAAAAAAAAACTTCATTCAATTTAAGTTGAGGGGAGAGGGAAGGAGGGAGGGGGATTGAATAGCACAATGGAAGGGTATACAGCAAACCTCTTGGGGGTGGGACACAACTACAAGGGCACTCTACCTAATAAATGCAAACATTGTAAGCTAGTTGTTTGTACCCTCACATTAATCTGAAATTTAAAAATATCCAAATAAAAATAATACTAATTACTGAATACAGATTAAAGCTCATAGCATAGTTTCCATCCATGACACACAGTATAGTGTATTCAAGAACTCTAAAGTCTGTGGGCAATTTCCTGTATGAGAATTCTTCATGATAACTACCTACTTTTTGGTAGCCTCACACATATATTCTACAAAGTGCTGGATTCTTTTGCTCTTAGTTAAATTGAGACTTGATAAATTGCTTTGTCTACAGCTCTGCCTGAGTCGTTCTTCTTTGTAGTACTCTCTCTATTGTCTGTGTACTGTCCATTTCCATAAATTATGTGTTATTTGTAAATTTTTTCCTCAGTAAAAAAATCCACATTCCTAAGTGGGTAACAGAATTTCTGTTTTAGAGTCCCATGAAAATCACTGTATAATACTATTAAATACACTGTCAGAAGCAGTGGCACAGAGTACTTCCAAGCCACTGTGTGTTTTATGCCTTATACATGGCTATCTTTTAACAAAGAATTGAGTTTGTACTGGCTGCTTAACATCTAAACATGAATTGGGCACCATAAAGTGTTTTGTAGAGATGAAGTATCGCTTTTTATTTCCAAGGAGGCAGTATACAGTGGGGTTGCTATCTTGGTAATTGAGTAAGAGCCATCTAACTACAGTCTGTGAATAAGCTACTGTGTAAAAGTCATGTCCACAAATATGCCATACATGCGTTTTCAGACTCCTAATGCTTCTTGTAACCTTCTCACTAGAAAGATTCTCTGCGACTATTAATCCTCTCATAATATTCAGTCCTTGTATTAGTAAGGCTTTTTCATGCACTCTCTGCACAAGGGAAATTTATTGAATGATTACTTGTAACTAGGTTGCTGGCAATAAGAATGGCGAGTTAAAAGTATCCATTAAAAACTGTTGTGTTTTTTGCTTTTAGGACAGGAGAGTACAAATCATGTTATCTAGAAGAGAAAAGCTTTGGTGAGACACTGTCCTTCCTTGGAAAATAAATCTCTATTTCTTCTTTGGCCCAAACATAACATCACAATGGGAAATGGTTGATGTGATATTTCTTGCATTTTCTCAGTTGTAGCTCATTCTGGGTATTTTAGGAAAGTCCAGATGCTCTGAGGAAACACTTTGTGTTCTTGTGTTGACCTTTCTTATTTAGCTGCTTCAAGTATTTTATAAACTCATTCATCACACACGCATAAGAGAGTATCTGGCTTACGTTATGTACTCAGTAGATGCAGCTTCTGTCTTCTTCTCAGATATCTCCATCATCGTCACCATCATCATCGTCATCTACAGGTTTAAAGTCGAAGTGAGGATTTTTATTTCTTATTTTTTTTTTTTTTTTTGAAGTGAGGATTTCTGTGACATAAATTCTCTGGATTACCTCCATCAGGAAGAACATTTGTAATTGTATTATTGTTACTATTTTTCTGGAAATGATTTTTTCTTTTAATTTCTTTTCATTTTCAATTTTCAGAAACAGTGAGACAGACTGTGCTGCAGAACATCAGTACTCAGTATCAATCATTAAATACATATGTTAAAATTCCCATTTGAAGATACTGAGATAAGGTTAATCAGATGAGCACAGTTAGCAAAAAGAGCAAATGTATGAGTTGAAACATATTATGTTTGAGATGTTCATTAGACATCCAATATACAGTTTTTAGCCTATGTGTGGACTTGAGGGTATGTTGTAGCTATAATTCAGCCTGTACATGAGATAACCTAGAAAGCTGATACAGCCAGATAATCAAACAGGCATATGTATTTGAACCCTGACTTCTTGCAACATTCAATACCCACAAAACAAAACAAACAAACAAACAAACAAACAAAGAATAACCAACAAATAAAAATGAAATGGAACTTGGGCAGCGCCTGTGGCTCAAAAGGAGTAGGACGCTGGCCCCATATGCCGGAGGTGGCGGGTTCAAACCCACCCCGGCCAAAACCTGCAAAAAAAAAAAAAAAATGAAATGGAACAGCCATGACTTGGCGTGGAGATCAGAAGTATGTGCTACCCTGCAGTCAAGGGAAGGTCACTTTTTCAAGATAGAAAGAAAAATAGTATATGCTGAGAAATTAACAAAGTAGAAGTTGTTAACGACCTCAATAAGTATGATTCATTTGTGCTTCAGGGTCAAAAGATTGATTATAATAGATGTAAGGGACAATGAGAAAAGAATGCAAAAATTAATAGTATAGACAACAACGAAGATTGTCAATATTGTCAGGAGGAGATAAAATTATAAATACTCTTCAGTGAATTGGTAAGGCTATTTAATAAAATACTATCTATAAGCATAGCTGTTGCTTTATATGCAATGATTCAATTGTCAAATAACAGGAAAATTGAATACATTCTTCTTTGATATTTTAATTGATAGCAGTAATTATGGCTAGGACAATTATATAAGACCAGCTATTATAAGCATGCTCCCAAACAAATAATATTCTCATTTGTAACCACTGTGACTATCTAGTGATTATCTACAACCACTAATTTGGTGAATATATAGGGATTGTTTATTTTTACCAAGTGATTATTATCCACAAGTAAAGAAAATACAGAAAAAGTGGAGATTTGATGGACACAAATATGTAACATTCTCTTCCTTTCAAAACATTTTCCATCTTTATTGAGGTATAACTACCAAATAAAAATGGTATATATTTAAGCTATATAATTTGATGTCTTCACATACACTTATTTTTCGATGTTCTTGGCATTTAGTGTTTTCAGACAATTTCATAATATCTTTGGCATTTACTACTCACCTACATAGTACTATACAGATATAAACACAAACACAGATAAAAACACATATTTATATTCTACTAAAAAAATTGATCAGAATTAAAATGAATAACAGATTAATTTAATTATTATTTTTTCCCATTTTTGACATTTTATATATTACAATATTTAAATTATCTTTGTTTCTCTTAATATGAAAAACTAAGCCTCGCTTTTTAACTCACATTATACTCACAAATTAAACAAAATAAATTACAGATATGAATGTCAAACTCAAAATATAAAATGTGTTAAACATCTGGTAGAATATCTTTATAATTTGGAAACAGGCAAAAATTTCTTAAGAAAGACAAAATATATGTTAATCAGAAGGAAAAAATCTGGACCTTATTAAAATTAAGATTTGATTCATAAAAATTCATCCTTTAAAATTAAAAAAGCCTTAAAATAAAGTATTTGTAATACAGTAGATGGGGGCTAATTAGGCATCTATAAAGAATTTCTATAAGTCAGTAATGAAAGTGTAGAAATGACAGTAGAAAAATTCGAACATTTTGAACAAACACCTCACAGGTTTTATCTGATAGCTTATTACCATATGAAAAAAGGTTTCTGTTCTTTTTTTTTTTTTTTGTTAATAGCACAGTGTTATATCCCTGGAATGAATTTAAAAAATAGATAAAATTTCAAATGTTAGCAAGAACACATAGCAACTGGAATTTTCATAAACTTTTGATTAAAGAGAATATTGTGTAAGCACTTTGGGAAATCGGGTGACGGTGACTATGAATGTTGAACTTAGGCAAAGATAATAATCCAGGTATTCCAGTTCTCTAGCTGGAGGGAAAAGAATCTGTTTAGTATAACATGCCATTTCTTATAAATTTAAAGTTTTGAACCTAGGTTTTTGGTACCTGAAGTTTAATTTTACTACTATGAATTTTTTAAAAAGAGTATAATATTCCATAATAAAAAGTTGAATCATGTAATGTAACTAGAAGTTAAGTCAGCTCCTTCAGTTTCAAGCACAAGACATTCACGGAGAGAGAACCTCTTTATTCTCTCTTTAAGGACAGATTCTTAAACACTGAGATAATAGAGTAAGTTCTATTCCACATTTCTTCTAAAGAGAAATACAACCAGTTATCAGTAAGCAAAAATTACCTAAGCCTATAGTTTTTATCAATGGATCTGATTTAATACTGATCGCTCTTTCTCTGTAAACATGAAAACATGAAAAGAAAAGAAAGAGCCTGTTAATAATGGAGACTTGTGTCGATAAGAAGGGCAGAAATGAAGTTTTGTCCCAAGCACATCTTATAGCGGGCTCTATGTGACATTCAATAAATGCTTAGGGAAAGATGTCAATTTTCTGGGGCCTTTACATCAGTTATAGAAAAAATACTAAAGGAACTATTCACATTTGTAAAAATATTAACTTTTTCACCTTCATATTTTACAAAACATTTCATATATTATTGTACTATGAAAATTGCTATGCAGGCCTGATGGGGTAGCAATTGAAAAGAAATGCTTTCTCTTTAATCATAAGTGTATAAAAATTCCAGTTCTATGTATTCTTGCTAACATTTGAAATTTTACGCATTTTTTGACCCATTGCTCAGAATTGAAAAGAAATTGTAATTTGCAGATATAATTACAGGACTTTGTGTGTCTCATTTTGGGGAAGACATGGGAACATTTTTATACATATTCATGTCAAAGAAGAATTTTGAGAATGTATACCGAGAGATAAAAGAGATAAACAGAGCTGGTCACCTGCTTTTTTGTTCGTAGATCCATTCTCCACCACTCCCTTCTATATAAAATGGAATAACAAGTCTCATCCTGCTTTGCCTTCTCATATCCTGATTGTTTCAACTACTAGACCACCCTGACAATGTTTGAGGAAGAAAAAATATGAGAAGTATTCTTACTATTCCTGTCTATGGCTATATCACCACTTCTGCTCCAGATCCCTCCAGAAAGATATCTCTAAATATCTGTTTATGGCTGGCAACATAATTAGTAGATAGAAGTCCTACAAGATAGATCTGGTTTCTGGACTCTGGTCCAGAATATTTTCTATCATTATTTTTCTAGTCTTTCAATAATGATAGAGGAGTTGTTGAAAAATAATTATTTACTCTTACTCCTGCACACAGAAGTGGTGGAAGAAAAAAATCCTGAGGAATTAATGTATGCTGATTATATAGATTAATTAATATTTTTGAGAACATGTTGTCTTGAAGGGCATACAAGAAAGAGTCAGTAGATAAAAATTTTATCTTGAATTTTACAATAACATTTATAAAGTAAATGGGAAATTGTCCATACCTAAATGTTCTTAAAGTGTGTATGAAAGTAAGGGCATATTTTATATAGTAAGCATTCAGCAATTGTGACTGGCATGCAAAGAAATATAAAATGGAAGAAGAGAAAACATTTCACACAGCACAATGAAATTATTCTCTTTCAAAAGAGTGAACCCAGTGAATTTAAGAAATACGTGCTAAAGATCCGGAGTCAATGTAAAAAGTAACAGGGGGCCACAGTCTTCGAATATTAGGACTACTTCTTCAAATGATTTCAAACGATTTGCTCACATTTGGAAGAGTAACCTAAATCAACAGCATAAAAGAGTTACAGGTGTTAGACTGTGAAGTTAGAGGCACAGGCAATCAACTTTCACTTCTGACATCAATTGTAAGTTTAAGTAGACCAACAAATCAATGACAATTTTAGTCATTCACAGGAAGCATTCACGGAACTCACCCAAATCTTTTATACTCACAGTTACAGTTTATTGAAAGGAAAGGAAACATTAAAAACCCATAAAGGAGGAAGCGAATAAGGCAGAGTTCGGTAAAGTTACCCTACATGAGACTCTCATGTTCTTTCCTGGGGGAGTGATGAGCATGTTACTTTCCTAGTATTAAGGTGAAAAAAAGAAGCATGGGGTATTGCCAACTTGGGGATCACACCAGCCTCTGTATCCAGAATTTTTCTTGGGGCATCTTTACATTGACTTCCACATGGTCATCCCAGTGTCCACTCCTCAGGAGGTTGAACTGCATGGCCCCAAACCCTCACTCTCAATTATATTTTCACCAGCTGGTGCAGTGCAAGGTGTCCACTCTAGATCACATTGTTGGAATATCTAATGGGACTCAAGGTCCTCAGGCAAATGATATACTCATAGTGGGTATGGTTTTCCAAGGGCCTGGAGATTAGCTCCCAAAACTACAGGCAAAATATCTGCCTCTCTTTGGATAAAGTTGAATTTTTAACTAAAAAGAAATCAGGAAATTAAAATAACTAGTAGGCAAGGTTCAAAGTTATATAATGCACAGTTTTGTGTACTAACAGCACATAGCCAAGACATGTGTCAACGGCATTTAATTGGAAAGTATGGCAAAGAAAAGCCACATTCAGTAAAAGGCAAGGTGGACTGTATTTAGTTACAGTCCGCAGTAGAGTCCATGATTATGCTATGGGGAATTCCTTCATCTAAGAAACAGATTAAGAATATATAGGCACTGATATATCCATAATTTTTTCAAATAGAAGAATAAAAAAGATAATTTGATTTGAAAGTGATTATTGATCTAAAATTTTAAAAAGTCCTAAAAATTTTAAAGGTAATAAATACACAAATATCACACATTCTGACAAATAGCAAAATATTTTACTTGAACTTTAGTCCTAGCTACTTGGGAGGCTGAGGCAAGACAATTGCTTGAGCCCAAGAGGTTGAGGTTGTTGTGAACTGTGATGTCATGACACTCTACCAAGGGTAACAAAGTGAGACTCTGTCTCAAAAAATAAAATAAAATAAATCCTTAATATTAATCATCCTAAGTTTACCATTTAGGTGGTCTTTATAAGGCATGCGCTTCTCAGCTGCTATCTTCTGTTCCTTTTCAGGCATGCCTAAATTCTAATCAACTGAAAACCACATGATTCTAAATATATTATGAAAATATCAATATATTATATTTTTAAAATCATTGGGCAGCACCTGTGGCTCAAGGAGTAGGGTGCTGGCCCCATGTGCCAGAGGTGGTGGGTTCAAGCCCAGCCCTGGCAAAAAAATAAAAATAAAAAAATAAAAAATAAAATAAAATAAAATCATAGCATTCAATTTTTAATGTCAAGAATAATGGACAGCTTTTTTTCCGTGACTGAATGCTCCTTCATTTTGCTATATCCTAGAAAGAAAAGAAGTTGAACCGTAAAGATAAAGATTTTGGAGACTATGGGATGAATGTATACTTATTTTCAGAAATAACATATGTCATAATCTATCAAAGATAAGACTTATTTTAAATCTTAAAAAAATAATACAATATATATACAAAAATAATACATTTTATTCTTTATTTTTTTGGCTGACTACACTGGTCATTCATGGACATTATAATAATATGATAACATTATTTTTCCTAAAGTAAAAAGATTTAGTCATTGCTCTTGGATGTTAATTGAAACTTTACTTTTGTATTATTAGTTTGGAAAAGATACTATGTATATTGCAATTTATGTTGCCAATATTATATAAGGTTTTTAAATTGCCATCAAACACATGCCAGCTTCTATCAAATGGCTTTCAGATGTATTTGTTGAAATGTTCAAAGTATTTCAAGTTGTCTGCTAGAAATAATCTTAAATGATCTTTGATTTGATAGTAGCAATTAATAATTGGAACTTATTAATTAAGTTCCAATATTCATAATTACAAATTTTATACTGTCTTTGTATCTATTTTTCATATAAAATTAAGAGACATTGAAATAATTTGCCAAAGCATCCATGATTAATTCCTCTTTATTTCTTATATTTGCAAAGATCCAAGATTTTAGTTATGCTTTGATTTAAAACTCACCATTGCCTCTTAATAGTTGATCTTAATGAATTATTATTTTTGATGTAATCTGTCTGTAACTACTAAATTTCATCAGGAACTAAATTATAGGGATTTTCACTTTCCTTTTTTTATTACATAAACACAAGTATTTGGATACATTCTCATTAGGAAATGTCTTATTGCATAAGTGGATAATCAATCATATGTACATTTGTACATATTATTTATGCTATACTACCAAGTATATTTCTGACATCAGAAGACATTTCTCAAAACAGGACTCCTTGAAAAATAAATCCTGTACTCTGTACTTCAGAGTGATTTTTAAGTTTTTCAAGTGATTATTTGAAGAATTTACTGTGGACTCTATATTCTGGCTGTATATGTTTCAAATCTTCTTTTATTTCACTATGCAAGACTCTTAGGAGCTGAAAGTTGCATTTGTATAAATACAGGGTGTTCATAAAGTTTGTGTGCAAATTACTAGGTTAAACTACTTTAAATTGCACATGAACTTTATGGCCACCCTGTATATGTCCTTTACTTTTCTGTCATGACAGTGTCTAAGTTTGCAGAGTAAATGGTAAAATTATACTGAAAGCAAAACTTACATCAGTAGAGCTAACAGTAATTTATCAAGCTAGCAACTTGATAGCAGATGAATATTCATAGCAGATGAATATTTATGCAACTGAGATACTTTGCAGTAAGTGAATATTTTCGATATGTAATTAATGTAAATAGTTTAATTTTTAAAATAGGAAATAGTTTCTGTCCTAACCATGTGTTCCCTGGACACTGCTGGCATAGTACCATCTTCGAGTCACAAAGCTGAAGACTTGTTATTTTGAATCTTCATTATCTCTATTGTAAAAACATTAAAAAAAAATCTTTCAAGTATTTTCTATTTCCAATTTTACCTGATTTTTAAGAATATATTTTAATTTTTGGTGCTCATTTTATTTGGCTAAAATTCAAAGGAAACTTACACTTTTGCATATGATTATAAATTTTGAAATTAAAAACAAGTAACAAAAATCAAGATAGAGAAACAGCGCAGACAGAAAGAAAAAGTTTTAAAATCACTTATTATGTTACACGTACAAAGATTTGCTTATAGGAAGTACTGTGCTGGCAACTATTTAATAGCTTTTTCTAGAGGGGGAAAAATCCTCTGCTTTGTGGCATTTGCTATGTCAGTGTTATAAATATTCCTACCAAAGCCAATTTCAGAAAACCAACATGAAATCAAGCAGCCTGCAGAATTCCCACATATTTATTAATGATCTCTCACACACAGTGATATGAGACAGTTCTAACTTAGTCTTGGAACTTACATGGTTTTACACACCTGGCTGCCTCAGATAAGCAGAACTGTCCGTTTATCCCAGCCCATTCTCTACCCTCAGCACTATAAATTAAAAAAAAAAAAAGGTGTTAATTTAGGTTTTGAAATGGCATGTTATGTGGCAAGGCTAATTTTAAGACCAAATAAAAGCAAATACCAAAGATTTCCATTAAATCTCTAAAGAAAAAACATGCCCAGTGAGGTATGAACCAGTAAGTGATTTCAATAACACCAAGCACAAATTGTATTTCTACCCCCATTAATCCAAAAGAAGAATGTTTTTAAAACTAATACACATGGAAGTAAAGGGAGTTGATCACTGTATACATAAATGTGTTATGTGTGTGTGTGTGTGTGTGTGTGTGTGTGATGTAGTGGGAGCAAATGGGGGAGATTACAGAGAAATTTACATAAGCCACTTTTCTATTTCTTTTTTTTCCTGTTTTATATGATTCTACATACAGTGTCAGGACACATATTTTATTATGAAGTCAAAAGAACATTGATGTCTAAACATTGATGTCTGACAATACCCCATATATTGTGTCCAAATCTTCCAAGATGATCAGCTGGATTGTCCCTGCTCTCCTGGCTAGGCTGGGACTAACATTTTCTACCTATTTTCCACACCATGGACTATGCAGTCTTATCAGGTTGTAGATGTTCAATTCTCAATATGATTGGAGATGGGTAATGATGAAAAAATTGGCCACTTTTCATTTTCATGATAGAGTGACAGGTCACTCAAGGCCATCTCTTCAGTTCCTTTTACTCCACAACGTTGTAAGCAGGTGTTTCAATGGCCTTTACTAATTTGTAATCAGTCCATTACTTTCTGGATGGTAATATGTACATGTCTACTGCGTATGATGTTTCTTAGCATGTTGATTTATCATTTGCAGTTAAATAGTTGCTTGATTAGGTGATATATTAACACAAAGTCAAAATAAAAAGTAAGTTTTTCCTTCTAGAGAAGGAAGTTCAGAATTTTTGCTTCAGTAAGCCAGTATACAAATCCAAGTTCCAATGAGCTTGGAACATTGTACAATGGCCCCAAATCCTTTACTAAGAAATTTGTAGCTGTTTTTAGTCTTCAATAATATTAATAAACAGAAAAATTATTATTAATAATAATATTGTGACCTTATGACAGAAGTATGAAATATGTGTTATTTTTCTCCCCATGAATGCATTTTTTGGATTAAGATGAGGGTACATACAAATAGGTGACATTATTTGTGTTTATGAGGTAAAGTCCAAAGTCTTAGTTGTGTTTGAGTCCTTCACCCAGAAAGTCTGCCATATATCTCTACATATATCCCCTGGTAGGTGGGAACATACCCAGCCCCTCCTCCCACCCTTCTTTAATTTAAATGTGTCTTTCTCTCTTGTGGGGAAATAGTTGTTGGTCTACTATTTTCAGATTTGTACTGAATACTAGATATGCTTGATTTTCCATTCTTGAGATACTTTACTTAGGAAAATGGTCCCCAGATCCATCCAGGTAAATACAAAAGAGGCAAAATGTCCATCTTCTTTATGGCTTAATAGTGAACCATAGTATATGGTTCATCTGTTCATGGGTTGATGGGCACTTGGGTTGTTTCCACATCTTTGTGCTTGTGAATTGAGCTGCAATAAACATTTGTGTGCAAATGTCCTTATGGCAGAATGATTTTTTTCTTCTGAGTAGATACCTAGTAAGGTGTTGCAGGATCTAATGATAAGTCTACTTTTAGTTGTTTCAGATTCACCATAGGCTAGTGATCAGAATATACATAGAACTTAAGCAAATCTATAATAAAAGAGCAAACAACTCCATCAATAAATGGACAAACAATATAAACATAACCTTTTCTCAAGAAGAGGGACAGATAGCTATACGCATATGAAAAAATGCTTATTGTCTCAAACCATCAGAGAAATGCAAATCAAAACCACTCTGATATATCACCTAATCCATATTACAAGTTCCCAAAGCTTCACATGAAGCTTCATGGGTGCAGAGAGAGGGGTAAACTTATGCATTGTTGGTGGGATTGCAAACTACTATAACCTTTTTGGAAAGATGTATAAATGCATTTTGTGACTGTATGCATAGTGAACAATGGAATAACTTCAGAAAAGTAAATGAGCGAATCCATTTCCTTTCCTCTGTAGAAGTATTTCTATAAATGACCATTGATGTGACATGCTTGATGTTCTCTCTCCACTTTCACAAAACTTCATTTAACGTATCATGTCATATTTTTATCTTTTAGTGTCAAGCCTCATTTTCTAGAACATAATTGTTAATTTAGTCATTGCTACCCAATAATAATAATTAAAAAACTGACCCATTACATTATTGTTATATTCTCATTCCTTTCATGCCTCAGGAAAGACTAGTCTTAAGTATGGCCATTGTATGAATGTATTTTTTCACCCTTCATTCAAAGAACAACCATAAACTATCTGCAATACAATTGCTTTTCAGACTGAGTATCACTTACCTTTACCTACCATCTTTAAACTGTGCTGACTGGCATCTTCCACCAACTGGTCATGGGACCCCTTTGATTATGAGATTAGGTAACTTCTCATGGGGATCTAACATAGAGAAAGCCAGCAAAGGGTCAAAGCAAAGAGTCAGGATGGCCACCAATTCATGTAGTCCTTGACGCTTTGGTAGTCAACCAAATCACTATTATTATTCAATTAAAAATTGTAGACATTTCCATCACCATGGGAACATAATTTGTGATAATCCAAGACATGGGAATTATATGAGCTCTTGACATCCTGCTATATTCCTCTGTAATAAAAATATCAATGAAAACTCAATAACAAGTCAACAAATTCCTTTCAAATGGTATGTTTCTGCTATCTTTGTCAAAATCTCAGCAGTGGGGATGGAGCCTGTGGCTCAGTGGGTAGGGTGCTGGGCCCCATGTACCAAGGACAGTGGGTTCAAACCCAGCTCTGGCCAAACTGCAACAAAAAAATAACTGGGCATTATGGTGGGTTATTGAGTCCCAACTATTGGGGAGGCTGAGGCAAGAGAATCCCCTAAGCCTAGGAGTTGAAAAAAAAAAAAATCTCAGCATGGGTGGCAGTCAAAGCCTTTTCCAAGAGATTTTCTGTAATTAGTTCTGGCTAATTAATTAGTTAAAATGTCCTGATTACCGCTCCCTCTGGGTATTTTATGTTTTAAATTAACCACTTGAATTGGTTTAGACAATAATAAAGGTTTCCATTTTGCATGCCATATTAAGCAAGATGAAGTGCAGATTTGTACTACATCTCTTTTCCAGATAGTTTGGGGAGAGGAAGACTGCCCTATTCACACATCCATGCAATTCAATACTACATAGTGACAGAAGTGAGCCAGAATTGTGCATAACTTTCCTTTATTATTTCCCTTTCCAACTTTCAGTTGACTGCACTGTATTACCTATCCCATAACTTAATATATTTATACTGTCTTTTTTTATTATTCATTGGTAGGTTGAAGAGTAATATTTCTTTAGTTTATTCTGCTTAGAATTCTTTGGGCTTCCTGATTTGTGTTTTTCAGCAAATCTGCTACTTACCCTGTTGTATTTTTAAATGCCATCTCCTCCCAGTTTCCTCCTTTCATTTCTTCCAGAAACTGACTAGATATTTAAAATTCTCTATCTCCAACCCTTGGGCCTTTTTTCCTCTTTTCAACAGTTTCTATTTTATGTTATCTTTACCTTTTGCAACATTATACTTAATTTCTTTAGCTTTATTATCTGGTTTAATCATTTCCTTTCCATATGTGGCAAATCTCCAGTTAAACTCATTTATTTTCTGTGTCTTTCTCATATGTTTTCATTTCTTGAAATATATTTAGTGCTTAAAAACTATGTCTTGTCTTTCTCTTAGTATGTTACTTTACAGTATTTCTAAAGTTCTCTTTTAAAACGTATTTCACATGTGTATTTTATATACAGTATAAAAATTATGTTATCTTTAGCCTTTGGTGGTCTTTGACAGTCTAATTTTGCTTTAAGTATTATTCTGATTATTGCACATGGTGGATTTTAAATTTTGGTTTTTTAAATTTATTTTTTCATTATGCAATATATCACTTGGTGTTGCCTGAAAGAAACCTGGGCATATATTATATATAGAAAAAATTAATAGGGGTAGCACCTGTGACTCAAAGGAGTACGGTGCCAACCCCATATGCTGGAGGTTGCGGGTTCAAACCCAGCTCCAGCCCAAAACTGCAAAAAGAAAAAACAATAATAATAGTATTTACTATTACAAAGTACATGCAATACATGTAAATTTATATGTAGTAAATTTATATGTAAGTTTATAACTAGAAATGTGCAGAGAAAATTTTATTTTCTCTTTTCCTCTTTTCCATTAGAACCAAAGTAACTATGGCCTTTGATGGAGTATTTTTTGTTTCTTATTTATCCAAGGAATATATTAATCTTTAGCATTTTGGATTGTGCGTCCTTTGAGTATTAGGCTTCAACTATCAATTCTGATACTACCTCTCACATCAACTGTGTGGTGCCCTAAGTACACTTGCAAGGGCAGTGGGGATCTCCAGATACCCCAGGTTTGGGGACCTCTCGATCTCTGAACTTGTGATTCATTTTTCTTTCTGGATTCTAAGAGGTTTTCATATAGTCCTGCCATCCAGTCAGGAAATTTGTAAACAGACAATTGTCCAAAATTTTGGATGTTTACTGCTGGAAGATGTTTTCTACATATCTCATTTATCACAGGCTAAAAATTGTGCAGGATTTAGTACCATTACTAATAAAAGGACTCTTATAGAATACTGTGTAGTGTCTTTTTAAAAAATACATAACTATATATATATGCATAATCTATATATATATATAAAATTACATTGTAGGACATTATATAATAATGTATTTACTTAATCTGAAAACCTAGATGAGAGAAGACTAAGACCAAGAAACTGTAAAAATAATATGCATTCAGCACTTTTTTCCTCATTATTTTTATCAGTATTTTGAAATAGCAAATAGAATTGACATACATTACAATTTTCCAAAGAACTTCTTATCTGTAAAATGGGCTCATGTTACCCAAGTGAGAATATGAAATTACAACCACTGAACATAACAATTATATTAAAATTAGATGTGTATATATTTACAAACAAAATCTTTGGCAAAATTAATATCAATATTTGTAAGAGTATATGGAAAGAGATTTTAAAATTCTGCAATTATTACACCAATTATGTGATGAATATTTGTAAGTATTCATTGTCTATTTTTTATCATCTAAACTCATTTATTATTCTTAGGGATTAATATGAGTGCCCATCGATTACGTTACAGTATTTGTGTTTGTAAGGTTAAGTGCAAGGTCTGAGCTTTATTTGAGTCCTTCACCCAAGCACTCTCCCGTATATCCCTCCATTGTATCCAATAGATCAGAACCAATTGAACTTCCTCTCTTCCTTACTTCATGGCCTTTTCTTGAATTTAATTGTGTTTTTCTCTCATGCAGGCCTATAGTTGTTAGCATACTACTTTCAGATTAATAGTGAATACATGAGATGCTTGATTTTCCATTCTTGAAATACTTTACTTAGGAGAATGTTCTCCAGGTCCATCCGTGTCAATACAAAAGATGCAAAGTCTTCAGCTCTTTTATAGCCAAATAGTATTCCATAGCATATGTGATAATTTATTAATCCATTTTGGGTTGATAGGTTCTTGGTTTGTGACCACATCTTTGTGAATTAAGCTACTATAAATATCCGAGTGCCAATGGCCATATGGTAACATGATTTTTTTCTTCTTCGTAGATTGATGTAATCTGTTTTCCTGAATCCTCCAAATAAAAATCGAAGTGAAACACTACACCTACAGCATTTATCTAAGCAGCATTGTGTGACTAAAAACAAAAAATACCTTCTTTTCACCAATATTGTTTCTTGTGCACCATTGATTATAACAGTCATCATATTCTGGATGCTAAATTCTCTTTACTTTTTAAAAATCTTAAGCACCAAGCATGATAATTGTTAGGCACACAAAAGGAATGTGTTTTTCGGTTATTACTCTTAGAAGAAAATTTTATTATGAGAAAGATGTTGTGTAAGAAGAATATATGCCCTTAAAACTATCACAATTATACACTTTAGTAATTTTTATTATATTTTGTTGGTAATACACAAAAATATTGAGAATGATTGAATTCATATGTCAAATGTGCTATGGAGTATTTTAATTGGCATACTTTTAAATACTTTTACAATACTGATTAAACTAATAAATCCCTGATATATGAAAAGCTGCCCTAGCATTTATAGATATTGCTAATAAATCAATACTTGTTAATCCACTACAGTCAAGGTATATTGAATGGGTGCTTTTATAGGCATTTTAAATTTGTTAAGATCCTTATTATAAATGATAAAATATAAAGTCCATTTTGTTTTAGAGGATGCTTCAAAACAATATGTTATTTTTATGGTGGCTAACATACATACTCTTAACTGAACAAATTGAAGAAAGAAAACTGCAGATAAAATTGTCACTTAGATAAAGTGTTTGCAATGAGGTTTTGGGTATAGTAGAAAAGTGTTTTATATATGCCTGTCATAATGCTGTGTTTGCAGTTCAGTAAATATATTGCTTAAGCCAAATAACTGTGTCAGCAGTTGATTACAGATCAATATGTTCACAGTACTGCTGAGTGAGGAATTAAGAAAAGTTCTCTTTCAGAGACAAATAATATTGATGACTCAAGAAAGCTGTTTTATTTAGGATATACTTCTGATGTTGTATAAAATGGTGTATTATGTAGGCTATAGTATCTGCATTTTAAATCAATGCTCAGTCCCTTAACCCATTCATTTGTAAATTTTTATTTTACTAAACTTCTATATAAAATATATTTAAATGTAGTTTTATTTTAATATCCTCATGTTAAATAAATATGCCGAGGATGGAGGCAAAGATATGATTTCTTAATACCATTATTCAAGATATTTTTATTTCTTTTAATGTTGAGATTTTCAGCACTATTATGTATGATATTGCAATTCAGTGAATTCACCAATTAGTGTAAAATGTTTCTTGTAATATACTATTTCTATGGGTTTAACTACCAAAGCTTTTTAAATTTTTCATGAAATGTGAACAGAGATTTTCCGACATTACTGATTGTGTTAAATTATTTTGGAAGCATATTTAAATAAATGCTGTAAATATTTTAATTTAAAAAGCATACCATATTAATAATTAATATTTTTCATGAATAATTTACTTTTATGAACATGACTTTTAATGACTTTAAAGGAAAATCTCTTTTATTGCTAGAAACTCTTTAATTATTGTATTTTCTTATAATTTCATATTACTTCCTGTGTATTTATGATGACTTAATGAAATTTGTAAGTTATTCATGACATCATTTGATTCTTAAAGCAGGTAAGAGATGTTAAAGTCATTATCATAATTTTTGTGGGTAGGAAAACTTATTCTGAGACGATAAACAGCTTCCTTTTATGAGGCAGTAAATGTTAATGAAAGAAAGATTGACATGAAGTCTTCTGACACAAATACTACATATGCTGTTTTCACTGTATTTAATTGAACAAGATTACTTTAATTTGAATTTTTGCCGTAACATGTTTCTAGATTTAGTCTGTGTGAAGAGTTAAACATGAAGTAACAGCACGGGCAAAGAGAAACATGCAATTTAGCTCTCATGTTATAGACAGTATGCTAAGATTTGACTTTTGAGATGGCAGAATATAGTGAGGATCATAATGTTGAAGACCAGGTAGGGTGTGGTAGGGCGGGAAGTGTTGCTCCTTTATTTCTGTCTTCTTCAGGAATAGGAATTTTCTACCAGTTTTATAACATATTTGAAACTCTTGAATGTTTTGTCCTAAAACTTAGAAAGCATACCTAGTCTGTTCTCTACCTGGTAAAATCATAATACCATTTCTCTCTTAAAGCCTTGTCATCTCACTTGAATGCTGCCAAGCAATGCAAGTAGCTCTGTCTGCTCTGAGACCTGGAGATCACTGGGTTGCTCTATTTTTGTTTTCCCAACCTCTACACACATCTTTTAAATACACCATTTCATTCCAGATTTTTAAAAGCCAATTTACCATATCTGCATAAATACTTATATCTGCTATGCCTGATGGATGCTAGAAATGTTAATTGAGATGTCATAGAGCAATTTCCAACTTGCTGACCTCCCGCACACCTTCCTGGCAACAAAAAGGAAAAATATGGATAGTGCCATGTGCATGAAAAGTGAGGATGGAAAATGGATTAAGGAAAATGTTCAACAAAGGAAGTGAGAAAAGAAATTACTGTGTCAAAGTGATTTCTAGTCATGAGTTAAATGATGGGAATAATATGCCACATATGTACAATACAATAATACCCAAAGTACTTACTAATACTTAATCATTATTATTGTAAAATACAGTATATTGGATGCAGAGTCTGGTCTTTGTAAAGTCTATTATATATTTTTTATTCTAAATTATATACTTTATTTACCATGTTATTCACATTATTATGGATATATACTAGGTTATAGTGGGTTATTATTTTAATTTTGTCATAAATAAATATAATTTCCCTAAAAATCTCCATTTTCATAATCTCATCTCTATTAAAAATTCATTCACAAATAATGCATCCAAAGATATTAAAGCTAATGTTTATAACATTCAATGAGGTTATTAAATAATGTTGTTATAATAATTGTGTGAATACACCAAACCAATACTAGTTGGAACCTGGGTTACAAAAAATGCATATGAATAATTACATATAAAATAACACATAGTTTCTAGTATTCAATGCATTTTAATCACTTAAGAGTAATACATCTTGATCTGAAAGCTCTAAAGTTAAAAAAATATTGGGGAATAATTTATTACTCAAATACAATTTTTATGTTTTAATGATTAAAAGTAAGAAGTTCTTGGAACATATCTGTCTTGTTGCTGAGACTGGTGTTAAATGTGACTGATAAGTAAGAGAGTATTCACTCCTAGCCTTTAGAAATTTATGAAAGTGCTAACAGAAAATGAAGCTCTTATCTTGTTATAATAAACAAAGGTACACCAAGAGAACAGCTATGGTTGAGTAAGAGATCTGTGTCTACCTGGAAAATCTTAGAAATGTAAAATGAAAACATACTTCCTTATGTCAAATGGCTTAAGTCCCCAAAAAAATAAATTTAAAAAAATGTACACATAAAGTGTGAGTGCACACTTACAGGACAACATATATTTGTAAAATTTTATATTATCAAAAGTGAAAAAAAATGCTCAAGACAAAAAAAAAAGGTGGTAACTTAACATTAAGCAATATATTATACTTGGACTTTTTGTAATTAAGGAAGAATCCTAGATAGCAATGGAGAAATACCTTAAAGTTTTGATGTGCAATTACATTTTAATTTAGAATTTTGTATTCAAACCAAGGCAACAAACACATGTGACATCCTAAAAAAAAAAAAAAAAAAAAAAAGGTATTTCTGGATATACTACTTCTTATGTTTTTAGGAATGTCGTTTGAAGAGGTGCTTAATTAAAATTTGGGATTTAAGATTTAGTGCATAGAATGTAGGAATTAGAAGATCAAATCAAGTAAATAATAAAGAATAGTTTTAACATAACAGTAATGTTCTGGAAAAATACAGTGGACCTAAAATGAAGAGCATAGTAGTGAATTCCCAGGAACACTGTATGTTATCAATAGAATATTTTAAAAAGCTATGTTTTTATAATATTGTGGAAAAAAATCAGAGAAGATTTTATATTCATTGAATATAAAAATATAGAAAGTTACACATTTACTTTAAAATAAAAATAATTTTCAATCAGATTATGGTTGGAGGAAAAATACATACCACTGTGCACAGATGGTTCTCCTCAGTGTTATGAAAAATCAGCTAATGTTCACCAATTGCAAAAATAACTATCTCTTAGAAGGTGTAGATGACATTTTCATGCACTATATACAAACACTTTGTCTACACAATTAAGCAATCCTTTGGCTGTATATTGGGCATTGCAGTTTCATTAAGGTATACAAATAAGAAGGGAAGATCATACCAAGCAATCTGACAATTTTATTCATCCTCATCAAAAATTATAAACATCTTGAATAGGTGACTAGATGAACAAACTGAGATAGAGCCATACAATTAAATATCACTCAACAATAAAAATAAATTGGTTTTAAAGCTACCAAACACATGCATAAATTTTAATCCATATTGTTAAGAATCAGAAACCAGCCTGTAAATGTTACATATGTATGAATCCAGTTATAGAACATTCTGGAAAAGGTGAAACTAGAACAGAGGTAGAAATATCAGTGGTTACCATGGATTTGGGGCATATGAAGGGCTCAACTGTACACCCCCCCCACGCATAAAATTTATATGTTGAAGACATAAACAATTGGGACCTCAGACAGTGACTATATTTGGAGATAGGGCTTTTAAAGAGGAAATAAGGTTGTCAGTAATCACTGTTGTTAAATAATTAGGAGGTGGGCCTAATCCACTCAGACTGGTGTCCTTCTAAAAGGAGATTAGGTCACACAAAGAAATATCAGGGGTGCAAGTGCTCCAGCGACCACTATGTGAAGTGGGCAGAAAGGGAGTAACCCAACTGCAATTCAAGGAAAGAGGCATAAGAGGAAAGCATTTTCATCTAAAACTTTTACCCTTGTGAGCTATAAGATAATAAATTTCTGTTGTTTAAGCCACCCACCTGGTCTGCAGTATTCTGTTATGGCAACTAGCAACTAATGCAGAAAATGGGGAGGACTATTAAAAAGTTGAAGCACAGGAGATAATATTGAGTGGAGAAACTTTTCTGTATGATATAATAATGGTGGATATGTTATATCATTTCTTTGTCAAAACTCATAAATTTTATAGCACAAAAATGAAGTTAATGTACATGAATTTAAAAAAATTGTTCAGGTGATCAGGATATCTGTGACAAAATAAAGATTATATGACTATATGACAAAATATCCTAACTACACATAATAAAAATGTATTAGTAAGTGAGGGGAAAATTTACTGACTTTGGAAATTATTGGTGTATGTTAGACTAAATGCAAAAGAACTATAAGTAAGCAGTGTATTTAACTTGATAAAATTCCATTATTTTAGTTTTCTTTAAGTATACCGTAACTTATTATTGATTAAAGTCACTTAGTCATGTTATAAAGTATGGTTAGTTCTATCTGACTATATTTTTGCATCCATTTTGTATTCAGTTTGCTAACATTTTATTAAGGATATCGGCATCTATGTTCATTAATGAGATTGGTCTACAGTATTCTTTTTCTGTGGTGTTTGTCTAGCTTTGGTATTAGAAGATGCTGGGTTTATAAAATAAGTTTAGAAGAATCCTTTCACTTCTATTATTTGGAAAGTTTAAGAAAGATGGAGTTTGAAGATTTGGTATAATTAAACCAATAACCATCTTTTCCCTGTACTTTTATTTTTAGGGAGATTTTTAATTACTATTTTAATCTATTTGTTATTATTCTGTTCATGCTTTCCATTTTCTTTTAATTCAATCTTACTGAGTTGCATTTCTTTAGAAATCTACCCATTTCTTCTAAGTTATCCAATTTGTAGATATATTATTATTTATTACACTTTTCTTGGATCTTTCTCATTTCTGATGTGACCATTGTAATGCCTCTATTCTCATTCTCCTTTATTTATTTGAACATTTCCTTTTTTTCCTATTTATCTAAAGATTTGTCAACTTTGTTTTTTTTAAAAAACTTCTTTTTAATTTTTTCCCCATACTTTCCCTATTCTCTATTTCTGCTATGATATTTTATTGGCAAAAATACTCAACAAAATCTTAACAGATGATAGCTACATGTTAAAAAAAAAAAAAGTATGTACCATGATCAAGTAGGCTTTATCCCAGGAATGCAAGGTTGGTTTCACACATAGGAATCCATAAATGTAACTTACCATATCAAAAGAAACAAAACAAAGATCATAGGATCCTCTCAATTGATATAGAAAAGGCCTTTGCTGACAAGAGCACTTAAGAAAATATGCGTAGGTGGCACATTTCTTAAACTGATTGAAACTATCTATGACAAACCCAGAGCCAAGATCATACCGAATAGAGTAAAACTGTATAGGTAAAACACCTATATGCTTCTGGCCAAAAAAGCCATTTGAAAGAAAGCAGTGAAAAGACTTTGTGCAGACATACTTATGAGAAACTGAGGCAGAATCCCTTATGGCCAGGTTGACTGAAGGCCTAATTTGACCAAGGCTCTGGCCAGAATGGCATTTCCAGAGATGTCCAGACTGCGTTAAGGAATTAAGGTTGACTTTATAAGGCCAATAAGAAAGCCCTTTGGAAAACTGGCCAGATACCCTTCAGTAACTTTTCCTGATCTGTGGCAAGTGACGAAGGTTGCTTACTGACGGTTCCGGGAATGGAAATGTGCTCAGGGATCTCAAGAGAAGAGGAATTTGCCCAATGCATACAGGTATCTAATGGCATAGATGAAAACTGGGCTCATGAAAGAATTTTGAGAAGTCCAGTCTGAAAATTCTTTATAAAGGTTCCAGCAAAACCCCCCTAACTTAAGGCCTACATGGGAGCAGAGGTTTGCACACAAATTCCTGTATACCCAAGACTTTTCTTTATGCCTTGCTTAAAGATTCGAAGTAACAGCCTCCAAATTGGCA
>CAUYQV010107947.1:0-26342 GCA_963574575.1 Galagoides demidoff
CCTGTGGTCCCAGCTACTTGGGAGGCGGAGGCAGGAGACTCGCTTGAGCCCAGGAGTTGGAGGTTGCTATGAGCTGTGATGCCATGGCACTCTACCCAGGGGGATAGCTTGAGGCTCTGTCTCAAAAAAAAAAAGAATATATTAGATTATGACATTAGGATTGAGGCAAGTAACAGAGCTGGTGTGCACCAAAGGAGTTCAGAAAAGGGACCCCAAACGTCAGGGAGCTAGTCTAAGGCAGCTGATTCTTAGAAAAGTGTCGAGGAATGGCCGAGAAAGGAGGTGGGGTGGGGGAATGAGGATAGGATGGAGGGAGAAGTCGGGACTTCAAAATTCAGTCCCAAGGTCACTGAGGCTCCGTTTCCTCATGTCTAATGCGGAGGCAGTTGTAGTTCTCTCTAGCCGTGATTATCTCAAGTATTACTAAAATACATGTAGTAAGGTGTTGATGGAGTGCCCTGTTTTATTGGGGGCTATAATACCAGCAGTTTGGTTCTCAGAATCTTTGTTCACACTGATTCCATGCTGCCCATTGACCACAGGCTAGGCCGTTTAGAGCCCAGCTCAACCATGTGTGTTTGACAAAGGCGTGGAGATCAGGAGGAAGAACACACAATCACCCAATTAGCCAAAACCCCAAACAGATAATTCCTTCACTCATTTGATATTTGACAACTCTCTCCCATTCAGCCCCTCCTGTTACTCTAATTAAGCTACATCCTCCATCCGGGTCGGGGAGAGGGGAAGCCAGCCTGCCGGAGGGACCTTTGCCTTCAAGTCAGAGATGCTTGTTATTGGGAGATCTCATCTTATCTTCTTTGTAGGAGCCCCCGCCCCACCCCCCGTCTATTGAGGCTCACAGCACCATCCTTGGGGCAGGTTCCCCTGATGATGACTGTCCTGATACCTTGGCTCCAGTGGCATTGTCCATCCTCAGTGGGTCACACAGATACCAAACCCACATAAACCCTGCATATCAACTAGGAGAGGGGTGAAGGGGCAATGCAGAACAAAGGGAGTAGAGGTTATCACTGGCAGGAATGCGGGGTGAGAGACTGCTGTAGTGTGTCTAATACCGAGGAAAAGTGGAAGAAATCCTCACCGGAATAGAGTTAACACTAGAGCCCACCCCACCGCAGCAGGGAGCTCAGGAAAACCTCCCCATCCCGAGAGAAAACACCTAGAAGGGTGTCCTAGGAGGACTGGGGCAAGTGAGGCTTTGATGAATTAGCAATTACTAGTGGGAGCAAGAGTCCTCGCTGTCATCACCACCCTCCTCCCCTTCCTCCTCCTCCTCATCCCCTTCGTAGAGGATATGGTTCATGAAGATCACCTCTCCCCTGAAGCCTCACATACTCCAGCCATAGAGAGAGAGGAGCCTGGCTAAAGCAGAGGCTGTGCCTGGCAATTTCAGTACCAGGATCGGAAGAATTTGAACACCAAGCTGAGCCTTCATCTGTACTCACTGAGGTGACATTGAGTATTGTTGAGAAAGAAACCTCAAAACAGGTGATTTGAGTGCTTCAGTGCTGAAGAGAAAGGGTCAGGGAGACTAACAGGAGTAAAAATAAAGGGATGGGCCCCGAGGACATCTTTCATTTTTGTTTAGCTCATCTTTATTATTATTTATCAGCATAACTTACATACCTTAATGGAGGTGAAATTCACTTAATCTAAAATTAACCATTAAAGCAAATAATTCAGTGGCGCTTAGTTCCTTCGGAATGTTGGGCAACCACCACCTCTATCTAGTTCCAAAACGTTTCTATCACACAGCAAACCCCTATTGTTAAGCAGTTTCCCCACCCTCCGCCCCCAGCCGCCCCGCAGCCCCTGCTAACCACCACTCTGCCTTCTGCCTCTTTGGATTTCTCTGTTCTGAGTATTGCAGATGAATGAACTCGTACAACGCGGGACCTTTTGTGTCCACCTTCTCTCACTGGGCAGCGTGTTCTCCAGGTTCATCCCACGTGTAACAGACACCAGTCCTTCAGTCCCTTTTACGGCCGAATCACACTCCACTGTGGGGATGCACCCCCTTTGTTCATCATTCATCTGTCAAGGGCGTCTGGGCGGCCTTCACCTTTTGGCTATTGTGAACAGTCAGCATGCGCATGTGTGTCCAGTCCTGATGACATTTCAATGATGACTTCGAGTTAAGTGTCTTTATGTATCCTCTGCTTGGAGGGTGTGGCTGCCAGACTTTCTGAAATATATTTATGAAGTTAGAGTCCTAATTTTAGTTACTGGTGAGCCATGGACATTCATGGTCAGAAGAGGCTAAAGACTGGAATACCCGCATCCGGGACAAATAGCTAATTCAGCTCAAGTGGCCTGTGAGAGACAGTGTGTCTCGGGAGGACACCCTCATTGGGAATCAGGAGACAGACTGATGCTGAAGTGGAGTGGCTGCTGCTCCCAGGCTATCCAGCAGTTGAGTAGGCCGTGACCCTCGTCTCACGACACGTGTGTGCCTGCCTCACAGAGTCCCGAAAAGGCTGTAGGAGCTGTTGTAGGGGGACCCGATTCTCTGAGAGTTGAGGGTCACACCTTTGTGCTATTCCCTGTTAGAAGACACGCAAGGTGACACCGGTGACTCACCATCAGCAGACTTTTGTGTTATCACAGTGCATTATTTGAAAGTGTTGAAGAAAATGAGACGCTCCCAGAACTGAAGAAGAAATGCATACTCAGGCAGGGGACAGACAGGGTTTGTGGCTCCGGGGGCAAGGGGCTGACTGGTAAGAAGCAGTCCTTTTTCTCTCTTTGTGTCACTCCACTCAAGGTTCACAATCCCGGGAGAGGGTCAGATTGGTGGACCTCTTGACTGGGCGAGGGCAGAGTCCTTGCCTGACAATTCCACCAGGCTGTACCCTGGGGGATGAGGTGAATTCCCCAGCTGGAAATCAGGGAGCCATGAACAGAAGGAAGGGGGCGTGGATGTAGGGAGTCCCTCAAAGCCTCACCTGCCCACTAGGAATGTGCTGTTTGAGCTGCTCACGCAGGAGCAGGCACAGGCTGGCACTGCTGAGCCCACAACTCTGGGGTCACTCTAGAAGCAGAGCCCAAGTTGGAGTGACAGGGGCTTGGGGGTGAGGTTTGGGGCCTGGCCCCTGCAGGCCCCTGCAACGTGCTTCCCTTATACACCACGCATGATGTATGAGGTCCAAGAGCTCAGGTCCGGTGATTCTGAACCAAACTCCATCTGGCAGCAAAAAATATCCAGGCCCTGGGGTAGCAGCAAAGAGAGCTCTTCGCCAGCCAGCTGAGGCCTTCGATGTATGTGGGAAATTATTAATCACACCCTGTGATTCTTCTTGGTATGAGCTGTCTTTACACTTTAAAAATAAATACATGTGAACGAGGCCCATCCGACCCCTCTTTCTTTAACTATCCATCTCGGAAATAGTTGGTAACCCCCACTGCCTATGCCCCCAATATAGGCTGCCCTGCTCTCTGGAAAAACAGGAATTTCTTATCAGATCAACAGGAAATTCTATTTTTACTTGATGCTAGAATTTAAAATATCGCAGGGAGAGAGATCTATCATATCTATGCCTTGCCCTAAATTTATCTCCTAACTGAGGAACTCTCCTTCCGAACTGTCACCCCAGGGTTCTTTCTCTTCCTCCAAGACTGGCCCCAGAGGGCAAGTAAGACAAAGAGTGTTGACACCCCAACTGGGTTTTCTTTCTGACCTCAGGTAGCAGTGTTGCCCAAGGTCATTTGGCGAACTAAAGGAGGCATGCTCCACGCAAGTCATGGTTGGGCCTGGGAAGTGCTTCAGAGCATTCATGAAGAAGCTGACACAGCTCAGGTTAGTAGCACTTTAACTCTCAATGAGGCCCTGGCCAAAAGTGATCCTTAAACCAGGTGACCCCTTTTCCAAAAGGAAGCAGAAGTGAAGCCAGAGTTCACCGAGGCCTGACTGTGTGCCAGGCACTTACTAGCGGCCAGGTGCCGAATCGTCACATCTTACCCAATTTAAGGAGAAGCCAGGGAGAGGCTGAGAAAAACCTGAGTCAATTCGATTCCAGAGTTCCTGCTCTTTCTCTTTACTGCCAGTATTTTGTTGAACATCTTGCTGCAGGTCAGAAGCAAAGCAAATGAATGAATCTAGTGGCCGCTAGTGTGGGTGCTGCCAGCTGGATGACTGGCGGCCTCAGGAGACTCCTTTCTCCTGGGAGGAGCAGCTGTTTAGAGGGCCACTGCTTTGCTGGGCTGTAACTGTAACAGAAGTCACTACCTCACTGAGCCACGCTTGCTTGAACTTGTAAGCTGCATGATTCTTTCTGAACCCTGCCTTTTTTTCTGAGAGCTGTGGAAACCAATACCTTATTTACTTACTGTATTTTTTTTTAAGTGGTGTGAATAAAAGAGCGTTGCAGGACAGCTGGGCTTTTAACTTTTAACCGTGGCTCTGAAGCTAGCGTCCTTATGAAATTCACTTCTCTCAGGGCCTCGGTTTCCTCATCTGTGCTAATAAGAAGCCGTGTTCTGACATGGTAAAAAGAGGGAAAAGAGGGGCTAGAGTGCTCTTCTAAAGGCAATAGTCCATTCTGAAGGGCTCTACCCTTATGACCCAGTCACCTCCCAAGCATGACTTCTGATGCCACCTTCTATTGCCATCACATTGAGGGTTAGGATTTCAATATATGAATTTTGTGGGGGCACAACCATTTAGTCCATAACAGTTACCATCTCTGAATGTCACAGATCCCTGTCCTCTCTGCCACCAGTAAAAGCAAGAGGATGCCCACCTCCTGCGATCTTTCCTGCTGTGACATCGACCACCCCCTTTAGAAAGCCAGGCATTTGGCAAATGGCTGAGGAATGGCCTCAATCTTTGGCACTCCTCCAGGAGTGAGAGGTGGCTTGCTACACTTTAAAACTTTGATAAGTTTCTTAACTTCCAACGAATTGGTTCTATTCATGCAGAAGCAGTCTAAGGGTAGGAGATCAAAAGACAAAGACAAAAGGAGTTAGAGCATGTCGGGACAGAAACTCAGGGACTCTGATTAAAAGGCTGGCTTGTGGAGCCAGCTAAGGACTTGGAATGTTAATCAAATGAGTAACACTTAAAGCCCGGGCCTGAGTAGATTTAAGTCAAGCATGAACTCAGATACTCCTGGGTGGTAGAAGGAGGAACTGGGAGGTGTGAAATTTTGTTCAAGAGAGGGTCAGTAGGTCTGGCTCTGCCTCCCCTGGAGAAGGCAGCATTGCTTATTACCCTGGGCAGGTGGGATGAGGCTGTTAGGTGATCATCACTCGCAATGTCTGTGCAAGGCCCTGGCGTGGACACTGCCAAGAAGATAACCCACAGGCAGGGGATGTAGCAAGCCTGGCCTAGAAGAAACATTTATCCCACCTTCTCATTTTAAAAGTGGGGAAACTGAGGCCTGAGAGCCAGAGTGGCTTGCCCAGGCTCACTTGGGCTCACCTAGTTCAGCAGTGGTGGGCAATGTTGTTATGTCCTGTCCCAAGGGTCCCACAGGAAAGGGTCTGGAAGACGTATTGGGCTGGATGTTAGGGGAACTTATTTCCCAACTTGGGTCAGCCACTAACCATGTGACCTTGGGCATGTCATTCCACCTCTTGGAAGCCTCAGTTTATTCCATCTATAAAACAGGAGATGGGACTAAATGGTCTCTTAGGTCTCATGTTACAGAGGTCAGGATGAGCTAGATTCTGCTGTGACAACAAACAACCCCCAAACTTCAGTGGATTAAGAAACAATAGCTTAGGTGGGGCCCAGTGGCTCATGTCTGTAATCCTAGCACTCTGGGAGGCTGTGGTAGGTGGATTGCTTGAGCTCAGGAGTTTGAGAGCTGTCTCTATTAAAAATAGAAAAACCAAGGCAAGAACAATTGCTTGAGCCTAAGAGCTTGAGATTGCTGTGAGCTATGATGCCATGGTACACTACTCAGGGTGCCAGAGTGAGACTGTCTCAAGAAAACAAACAAACAAAGAAAGACTTATTTCTCATGTGACATGGTTATGGCAGGTTGGTGGGACCCAGGAAGACACATGTTTCATAGGGAAGAAAATTAGTGGCTTTCACAGCATTACCCCAAAATGACACATGTCACTTCCAATTTTATTTTGGTGGCAAAAGCAAGTCACAAGGTCATCATCTACTGTGCACTCCAATAAAGAAACCGGGGATATCTGCCGATAGTCCTGCTGCCCATATGCTGCCTACGCTGTGATGAAACACAACATGGCAGATACAGATAGCCATGGGGGTTGTCAGTGGGGAGAACGGTTACTCTGAGTGGACTTGGTGGGGAGCCTTCTTGGAGAGGCTGTGTTCTGGGAGGCCAAGATTCAAAAGCACTGACTCTAGGAGGTTGGTGGGAGCAGGGGCAGAGGTGAGGCAAAGGTCAGGGAGCTGCCTAGCACTTAGCGTGTAGGTGTGCCAGGGGAGGGGCAAACCTGGGACCAGACCTTTCAGGGCCTTGAAGGGCGTGTGCTTCATTTTTCAGACCCTGGGATTATGAAGCAGGTTTGTGAGTATATCAAGCAGTGTGGGGACAGCATGAACAGCTCTAGTGAAGAGGAGACTTCTGGTGACTGAAAGAGGCCCTGTTTCCCTGGACAGAGCTAGAAGTGCTCCGACTCCAAGGCTCAGGGCTTATAGAATGGCACACTGGCATCTGACAGTTCCTTCTGGAAAGGACTCTGTTCCCATTGGTCATTTTGTACCTTTTGACCAGATCTCAATGTACCATTTCTAAAGCTGTGGTTGTCACCCTGAATTAATCTAGAAGAGATGTTGACAAGCCCTCCTGGCCCCTGCTGCTTACATCCTCCTTCAGGACTCTGACTATGATTATTTAAAGTAATAATGAAAAGCAAAACAGGAAATTCTTATCCGTTTTGGCAGGAAATTCTTTAGCTGTGTGGAAGGTGCTGCCCTGGGGGTTTGTGCCCTCCAGGAACTGTTGGGAAAGGATTTATGGTCCAGGGTGGATGGCCCAGGCCTTCCTCCAGCCTTGGGACATGAGGAGGGGGGAAGAGCTGGACCCTGGGAAAGGTACATTTCTGCATTATCTCCAAAGGGACGTCTCTGTGATAACACAGTCTTTGTCTCCATAACTAATAAGTTACGGTCCTATTTTTATCTTGCCTTGGAATGGAAGAACACAATTCAGGAGAAATAAAGATGTCCCATTTCAGGTTTGAAAAATTTCATTCTTTAATATGTATAATTTTATGTGCAACCCTAAGTAATAGAACTTTGAGGAGAAGATTTATATTTATTGAGGGCCCATGAGACCCATATATTGTGATAGGCCCTTTTTGTAAGTCACAGTACATTCTTTGATGACAGGTATTATTTCTCCATCTCACAGACGTGGAAACTGAGGTGCAATGAACTTAAGAACCTGGTCAGAGCCACATAAATACTAAAGGATGGAACCAGAAGAAACACATTTCAGTTTATCCTAAGTGACCCTGAGGCCCAGGCCAGGCCGGCTCTGCTAACCACTTTATCCCCAGTGCCTGGTGGAGTGCCTGGAATAGGGTAGGTACTCGGTAAATCTTCTTTAAATCCAAAAATTAAGGTGTGTAAGGTGTGGGTATAGGTGTGGGGAGGATTGCCACAGTGTCCTATGATTAGAATCTGCATAAGAACAAAAATAAAGCCAGTGCTGATGGTGGAGAGTGGCCCATCTCCCACTGAGGATCCCAGCCGGGCTGCATTGGAGCCTGCCTTGTGCACAGACCTTCTCTCTGCCCCACTGTCTTGACCACACACTGCTTAGGGGGCAGAAGATCTAGATTCCAGTAACAGGACTGTCTTTTGCTGGCAGACACTTCCACCTTCTGAGCCAGTTTCTTCATCTGTATTTTGTTTGGCTGGTAAAAGATTTTGTTTTTAACTGAGTTTTTAAAAAAAAAATGTTTTTATCTACAAGGGCCTACAATCTACCGTTCACCAGGTAGAGATCAAGAGAACACTTCCTCTTTGCCCTCAAAGTTTTGCTGAAAAATCAACTCACCAAAGACAGATTAATTAGAGAAAAGCCATACAAATGTGTTAATGAGCAGGAGGGAAAACCACAGATCACTCCACCACGCAGAGGGGTGCATGCGGATGGTTCTTTTCCCCTTCTGCTCAGGGGAAAGAGAGGTGGGGAGGTGTTTATGATCTTAGGGGGTTAGTAAATGACTGTTAGAGGAACTTAAAGGGCTTGAAGAACATATAATGGCCTGGGACAAAGTCTGTTGGGCTTGCAGAGCAGACAATGGTTTGTGATAAGTCTGTCCAGGAGTGTTGACTTCAGTCTTTCCTCCTGTGATATGAGTTCACTTAATGAAAACCCAGGGAGCCACCAAAAGTAATCTGATAGTATTCTTCTTTGGTGGGTCTGGACTTTAGGCAGAGAAAGGAACTTCAGAGAACAAACAACTTCATCCTGTGCTTTGGGAGAGACAGAGAATTGAGACCGGAGTGGGGGAAGGTCAGAGACACCCCCAGCCTCTTCTTCAGTGCCGCCTGTCAAAGCACCATATTCTGCGGTATTGGCTTCCGACCCCCAACAAGTACAAGTTCAGCCCCCCTTCTTGATTTGCACCTGTCTGCTTTACTGGTTTACATTTGAGTTTGAATCTGCAGACTGGATGGCTCACCTGGCCTCTTCTGGGGCCAATGGCCCTTGTGTGTATGATTCTAGGATGACTTACCTTGATCCCTCATCCTAGACTTGGCTGCTATTCAAGAATTTTTTTCACCAGCATTGGTGTCCCTTCTACGGCAAGGCCCCCTCTGTGGCTGCTGCTTTGTGCCTGGAGTCCGACACTTTGCCTGTCTTCATGCCCACTGAGTCACGTCAAACTTCCTCCACCACTGGCTGTGGAGCTTGTGGCTGCTTGCCCTGGTCTTTGCACCTACTTGAGCACTGATTGGTTTTTAGGCTCTTCACAGGTCTGACCTGAACGATCCTATATTCATTCATTCATTCATCATCCAACAGGTATTTACTGCTAGCTGCCATTATGTCTTTTTAACTCTCTGTTACTTTTGGTGCTCCTAGCTTACTTATGGTGGGCACAGGAATTTACAATCTGTTTTTATTTATCTCTTCTAGTTTAATCAGTCAGCTAACACTTGGAGGTAGGCCTGGTATGCCTGTCAGTCCATTTGGGTTGCTATGGCAAAATACCATAGACAAGATGGTTTATAAACAACAGAAATTTATTTCTCACAGTTCTGGAACCTGGAGAATTTGAGGTCAAGGCACTGGTGTATTTGGTGTCAGGTGAGAGCCCATTTCCTGGTTCATAGTCCTCATGTGGTAGAAGAGGCCAGCCTGAGCTTCTTGCTCTGAGCTTCTATTATAAAGGTAATAATTCCATTCATGGGGGCTCCACTTTCATAGCTTAATCGCCCTTCAAAGGTCCCACCTCCTAAAACCAACACACTGGGAATTAGGTTTCAAAATGTGAATTTTGGAAGGAACACAAGCATTCAGATCTTAGCAATGCCCATTTTACAGAAGAGACAGTGGACACTTACCAATGACCTACTCAAAGTCACATGGCTGAGAGCTGCAGGCCAGCAGCTATTCCCCGGTCTTCTGGCTGTATCTTTTCAGGACTCCCTGTTTGTTTCTAACTCCTGACAGACAGAAAGGGGAGAGGTTGAGGAATTTCCTGAACTCTGAGAAAAGGTGTGCTAAAAAGGAGCGGTGGGCCCCTACCCTTCTGCTGTGAAATCACTGTTACAAGAAGTGGGTCTGGGAGGAGGGAGGCAGAGTAAGATCCAGCAGCAGAGGGATTTGGCAAAGAGGTTCTGCAGGGATGTGGCTGGGTGGGAGGAAGAGAAGGAAAGGGCAAGGAACTCTACAGTAAGAGGGTACTTGGGAGGCCCTTGGAGAAGAGGCAAGTTCTGGGAATTTCTGTGGGAAGAGCTTAGGTGACAGCAGCACCTGGGAAGAGCATTTTGATCTGAAGCGGAGGACCAGCCAGCCCTGACTGCCAGCTTGAGGAGCTTTTTGTTCTCAGGGCTGAGGACTAACAGAGTCATAACTTGACCTCTAGCTGGAGCTCAGAGCTGAGCTGACCATGAGCACAAAATAAGGAGTAGCAGAGAGAAACCAACACTTTAGGCCTCCACCAAGGTAATTTAGTGATTGAGAGTGTGTTTCTACATTTTATAAACCCTGTCCTTTGTGTCCCAAGACACTTCTCAGTATAATAAATATTAATGTGTAAAAGTACCTGTCTTCCTTCCCCAGGTTAACCTTTCTACCTTCTTCAGGACCTAGTAGTTGTCTCTCTCCATCCTCACCCTGCCCCCTTTGTGTTTTGTGGGATGGCTCATTCCATTTGCCTGAAACTTTACCGATTTTAGCAACAAAAGTCCCACATCTCAGGAATCCCCCAAGTTATAAGCAAACTGGGACTTTAAATTTCTTTTTCTTTACTGACTCTTTCTTAATCTGTGGGTGTACCCAGGTCTCCTCTTTGCTAAATAACTCTTCTTTCCTTGAGCTCCTGGTCCGTTCGTTCTCTTTCAACAAATTTCACTGATAAATTTCTTCCAGATGACTCTTGAACCTTCTCCTATCAAACGTCACCAGCCCTCCATCTCGATAATCGCTTCATCCCAATTAGCACCCCTGGATTCAGGGGGCGTGTTTTCTCCTCCCAGCTCTGAAGCTGCTGCTTCTCCGTCCCTGGAGAGTGAGTCCTCCCTCTGCTCTCTCTGTCCATGTGGGTCACCCCTCGAAGCTCAGCTCCTGATCCTGTGCTCTCACTGATTTGCAGAAAAGCCTACAAGAGTCACGGGCAACTTAATAAGTTAGGCCATCCAAGTAGAGACAGAACAAACCAGAGAGTATGTGCTTATTAAGAGCAACTTAATAAGTCAGGCCGTCTGAGTAGAGACAGAGTATGTGCTCCATCCAAAGAGGTTTACAAGTTAGCAGGTTTTCAAAAGAGTTGGCCACATTTAGTTTGAGTGAAGGACTTTTGAGTTCAATTGTCATATGAAGCAATACTCACAGGGGGCCATGTGATTCAGCCTGGGAATGGAACATTTCCCCCCAACGGGACAGGGGTAAATCCACATCTATCTTATAAGAATTCGTTTCTCAAAGCTTTTGGGAATAGCCCATTTCTGACTTGGGGGAAATGTTCTTGGGTTTGCACTGGGTTAGGAAGGCTCTTCTCCTCCTCACCTGACTTTGCACACGCTCCCATCTCCTCCAGCACGCGATCAGATCAACAAGTTCCTGATCACACAGGTCATCACAGGGTGGTCATGACCTTAACGGGAACAGGTAAGGGCTAGCTAGCGAAGTCCTGGGAGCATATTAATGTGGAAAAAGTCTTCCTAGCTGATGACAGGCTATTCACTCATCACAGCTTCATTCATCTTTCCATTGCAATTAAGGGGCAGAATGTGGTAAGACAGCGAGCCCACGCCGATAAGCAGCTAATGAACAGGTAGCTCACGGGTAATTTTGGACATGAGCAAAGTCAGTGTTGGGATACTTACATGATTTTCCGTGTCACAAGTCTAGAACTTTGAAGAATAGTTTGTTTATTCTTCTGATCTCTTGTGGGGCTGTACATAAATAATTTCATACCTCCTATATTCTAGTTTTTATTATTTTCCTTTTTTTAACATTTTCTTTATACATGTACATGTGTTTATTTGGTTTCTACATTTTGCCTTCACAAAATTAAAGAGGCTTAAAATTTAGTAACAATAGCAATGTTTAAGATAAAGACTAGAAACAAAAACCTCGTAAAGAATGAATGAAGATAAATACATTGGGAAAAGAAATCAGATGATTGCTGCAGTGAAATATTGAGCAATAATAATTATACCAAAAAAGTAACATTAACATTGTCAGATAAAAGTGTGTCTATCATAGAATGCTTTGATGCTGAGGTTCAATATGGAGTCATCAGTTAACTTCTTCTTTTTTTTCCCCACCCCCACCATATCATTAATTGTCATTAATTGTCCTCATATCAAAGTGGAATACATAGGATTCATGCTTCTCAAAAAATAGAGCTTATTTTTATAAATAAAAAAAGAAGATAATTTAAAAAAACAGATCATGCCAAATCTTATAGACAAGAGAAAAAGAAGAAATACTTCAAAATCATTCTACTTCATCTGGATATACCTGATATTAAAATTGGAAAAAATATATTATTATAAAGGGGAAATTACGAACATATTTCACTTATAAATGAGGATACAATATCCTAAACAACGTATTAACAAACTGAATTAAAAATTATTGTTCACGTGAAGGCTATGTTGACCAGTTTGAAGAAAGCATTTCAGATTGTGTATAAAACTAGCACATTGTACCCCATGATTGCATTAATGTACACAGCTATGATTTAATAAAAAAAGAAAAAAATTCTTGTTCAAATAATGTACTTTGATCAAAATTAAATCCAATTTATGTGAGAATTAGTCACTATTTTCTTTCCATTTTTTTCCTTTCCCTCACCTCTCCCTGCTTCTCTGTCTGCTCTCTCCTTCCCCCTTCCCCACTGTATCATTAATTGTCATAATTGTCTTCATATCATAGTTGAATACATAGGATTCACGCTTCTCCATGCCTGTGATGCTTCATTAAGAATAATGTGTTCCATCTCCATCCAGGTTAATATAGATGCTGCAAAATCTCCATTTTTTTTTAATGGCTGAATAGTATTATTTTCCTATGCAGTTTGTACTCTTGACTCCTTTTAAAAAAAAAAAAAGAAAAAGAAAAGAAAAACTCCTTCATTGCTTTCTTTAACATTTCTTGGGGTATAAAGTCAGTAAAGGTATATCTCTATCCTGAAAAGTCTTCATTAGAGATGAGAAGGCAAGACCTACACACGGTTGGCAACTCTTGTCAAGACGTCGTATTGCTAATCCTTGGTCTGCACTTCATGGACAAGTAACTTTATCTCTCACGTCTCATCTGAGCCTTAACTTTCAAGTTTCTCATCTGCAAAACAGGGGTTGTACATAATGCAGTGTTTATTTTAGAGAGTTGTTCGGGGGTCCAAACGAAATGCTTGTAAGGAACCAAGCCTGGCATACAAGAAGCACTTAACAAATGTTAGCAATCATTAATCATTTAATATTCACAAAAGTTCAAGTGATATTATGTTTGTTTTACAGGCAAAGAAAAGTGATAATTGGGTCAACCAAAGCTCTGTCCCTCTGTCCTGGGAAGTTGAGTCAGGCAAATGGTGATAAGGATAAATCTTGGAAAGTGAGAATGCAACTTAATTCTTTCTGCCTCCAGCTGAGCGAGTTGAAGATTCAGGATGCTTGCAGTAATATTAGGGTTAGCTTACAGCCTGGCTGGCAGACAGAAGGAAAACACTTGAAACCCTTAATAAGCAGCTCAGTCATAAGTTGATGGGTGCTGAATTTGTGGATACTATCAAGTTCTGTAAAGGGAGAGGACACTGTGGACATGGGGCCAGGGCAGAGTAGAGGAGGAAGGTGGAAACAAGCAGATGGGATCTTTCCCTAACTGCCTTCTGCAGGATATTGCTGGCAGGCGACATCAGGAGGAAAGAGGACAGAGCCATGCCTTTGCCCATGGTCCACAAAGGGCAGAGTTGGGGGAAGACACTGTAATATCTTGAGCACCTGTTTGGTGCTGGGTCCATTACAGACATTGTCTCATTCCATCCTCATGAAAACCCTGTGGCAGGGAGTTGAATCAACAGGATTTTACTAATGTGGTTCAAAGAAGGGGTCAGTAACTTGCCCAGCAGATATGCTGCAGAGGCTCTGGTAATGGGCCTGGTGGTCTCGAGGGAAAATGGTTTAATAACATGCAAATTTTGTCCTGAATCCTGCAATTGCTCAACTGGAGGAATTTTTCAATGTCCTCCTTTCTAAAGCTGAAATTGCTTAATAGAAATAGGGGAGGGAGATCCTGGTAAAGAGTGTTTCAGGGGCTCATCAAAACTGCTGCACCACTAAAGAAACAGGTTAAGAACAGTTTTCAACATATACACTGGCACATGCACAGATACGCACATGCAGAAAGCACACGCGTAAACGCACACGGCCTTCTCTCTCTTTCCTCCTTCCCCTGTCCTCCTCTCTGTCTCACTCGTGCTTGTGGATACTGAAGCCCTGTGGACACTGCAGCGCTGCTAATATTTTGGCCAAAAAAAGTTGGATTAGAACCAGAAACTACAATAGCTGAAATAACTTTGTTTGAAACCACTGCAGGCCTGGGGAAGAGTCAGAGGAAGGACATTGGAAGGATTATTTTACTTTTTATCCTTATTTAATTAATGCTCATAGAGAAGGGGGCATGAACTGATCAGTTTTCCTCCCCAAACCTGACTTTTTTATCTTAAAAAAAAAAAAAGAAATAGAAAAAACAACTGTGGTTTTGGACACATGAATGATACATTTTATTTTCAAGGGAAAATCTATTTTTACTTTTCAAAAAAATTAAAGAATTTTTTTTTTTTAAAAACTTATCTAGAGAGTTGCATTTCCTGAGCTGCAAAGAAAAAAACCCCACCATCTTTCCCTTCTCGTGACTTATCTCTTTTTCTTTCAACAATAAGCCATCCTGGGTTATTTTTTTCCATGCATGGATCAAGTGAGACCAACAACAAAGGGAAATTATAGGACACGATAATCTCAAAGCTAGGCTGTGACAGAGGGCAGGCCCCCCTCCCAGGGAACTGAAATGGGTGCAGGGAAGGAGATTATAGGGACTGGGGAACCAGGTGCTCCCAGATAAGGTAGGATTGTAAAGATGAGCAAACTGCAGATAACTGATGAAAGGAACAGGCTCCAAAGCACAACTCAAGATAAAACAACTCCTTTAATAACCTTCAATCCACTTGAATGCAAGAGTTTGAGGTTGCTGTGAGCTATGACACCATGGTACTCTACCAAGGGTGACCACGTAAGACCCTGTCTCAAAACAAAACAAAACAAAAAAACCCTTCAATCATTGATTTTTTAAAAAATTTATTTATTTTTTTGATAGGAAAGAAGAGGCCAAAGGACCCAATACCACTGACTGCAGAGGACATGCTGAACAGTATGTACTGCTACATGCCCGACATTGGGGTCCAGCTCTGCAGAAAGAGCCCTCATTTCTATCTTTTAAAAAAATTAATAGATATTCTTTGTCAGGGAGGTTTGAATTTCACAGCAAAGTGGAACAGAAAGTACAGAGAGTTCCCATAAACCCTTGTTCCCAAACATAACACAACTTCCCCCATTATCAACATCCTGTACCAGTACATACATCTGTTATAATTAGTGGACCTACATTGATTCATAACTTTCAGCCAGAGTTGAGAGTTTACATTGAGGTTCACTCTTGTACATTCTATGGGTTTTGACAAATGGATAAAGACCCTAATTCCTTTTCAGATGTAGTTCTACATGCACGTGTCAAAGGCAAAGCATTGCAATGACCAGATAGTCATGGCTAAAATATCTCACGTGCTAGAAGTCCTAGCCAAGAATAGCAACGAGGAGACAGAACTCCATCAGTGAGTGCCCACAACTGGGTGGTCATGAGGATATCCAAGGTCCAGTCCAGCCCCAAGATTCTGAGCTTCTGTAGCCTGGGCCATAGACAATCACAAACAGACTTTCTAAAGCTATATTCTACAAGGACTGTTCCTTACCACCACTCACATCTTCACCACAAAGATTGACTGGATTCCATGAGGGCCAGGTTGCTATTTATTTAAAGGTACCTGAAGAAGGTTCTTTCTCTCAACTTTTCAAAGATGGTAAAGGGATTGAGAATATGGAATAAGCATTGCACAGTTATTCCAAACTGTGTAAACTCAAGATAAAACAGCTCGTGACTCACAGACTATTAACTGTGTGTAGAACATAATTATTTATGGATATGACGAACTATGCAAAGAGACTTGAAAAGATTCATGGAAAATGAAATTTAAGAATGAAACACATAAACTTACCTTCTCCATATAAGCTCCATTAAAGCAAGAAACTTTTTTAAGTGATGATACTGGCCATTTGGCCCATCCCTAAAGAGTTGAGGGACCTGGGGATTTAACCTTGGCAATGTTGTCTATTTTTACATTATTAACAGAAGAGAAATGAGTGCTCTTTACAGACTTTTTTCTAAGATTAGGAAACAAAAAGAAGTCAGAGGAACCAAATCAGGACTGTAAGGTGGATGCCTAATGATTTCCCATTGAAACTCTTGAATAATTGCTCTTGTCTGATGAAAAGAACGGGGAGGAACTGTGTCGAGTGGAGGACTTTCTGGTGAAGCTTTCCTGGGTGTTTTTCTACTAAAGCTTGGGCTAACTTTCTCAAAACAGCCTTCTAATAGGCAGATGTTATTAATCTTTGGTTCTCCAGAAAGTGAAAAAACAAAATGCCTGGCGCATCCCCCAACACAGCTGCCATGACCTTTGCTCTTGACTGGTCTGCTTTTGCTTTGACTGGACCATGTCCAGTCCTTGGTGGCCACGGCTTCGAAGTGCTTTGTCTTCAGGATCACAGTGATCAAGCTCTGATTAGTCTCCTGTCACAATTCTTCAAAGAAATGCTTCAGGATCTTGATCCCACTTATTTAAAATTTCCATTGAAAGCTCTATCTTGTCTGCAGCTGATCTGGGCACAGTGCTTCTGTGGAAAGTTTGCTCCACTTTAATTGTGCAGTCAGAGTTGTATAAGGTGGCAGGCGCAGGGGCTCACGCTGGTGATCCCAGCACTTTGTGAGACAGAGGCGGGAGGATTGCTCAAGGTCAGAGCAACATAGAGAGACCCCGTGTGCAAAAAAAAATTATCCAAGTGAGCCACCCAAGATGTCTGTGGTGCTGGCCATTGTTTCTTATGTTAATTGTTGGTCATTTTCAATTAGGGCACAAACAAGATGAATTATTTTGCCACAAACTGACCTGGACGGTGTGTAGCTGCAGGCTTCATCTTCCACATTGTCCCAACCTCTCTTAAAACGGGTTGTCCATTTGTAAACTGATGATTTCTTTGGAGTATTGTGCCCATACACTTTTCGTCAACTATTACTGATTTTATTTATTCTTCCATCCAAACCTCACCACCAATTTGATGTTTGTTCTTGCTTTAATTTTAGCAGAATTCATGTTGCTGACAGCAGCTCCTTCCAAACTGATGTCTTAACTTCTTAGTACCTCAAACTGGATTCTGTTCAGACATATTGTAGTAAGTTAGTATAAGATTCCTTTGGTGCCAAAAAATATAAATTCATGCATACTTTTTTTCATAATATGCATTTTCTATGAACTTTTTGAAGTCCCTTCATAATATATAATATGGCACTGATATTAAATTTAAATCGTCTTCACTGAGGAATTGATGCAACTTTAATGTAGGATGAATGAGTCACAGTTCCCAGGTCTGTGCCAGAAAAAAAAAATTACCACCTAGTCGTGGAAGTCGATGAAGCAGCTCAGGAAATTTCACCCGAAAATATGACTCCTTGGTATAAAGAGTGCTTTGAATGAAAGACCCTTAGAGAATCACCTGTATTTCTCATCTCCCTCTTCCCTCTAAAATGAGAGTATGTGAACTTCTGGACCTCCCTGAGATACTGGGTAATCACTCTGTGATTCTCTTCTTTTCCACAGTAAATAAATCACTTTCTCTTAATAATCTGTCTTGTTGTAAGTCGGTCTTTCAGCGACCCTTCCAGGAGAAGAGTCCCCATGTACCAGGCCTTTGCTAGCAGTCCGTGGTACCGTGGATTTTAAAACCAGCTGTGGGTGTCTTGAACCCCCACAGAGCATTTATGGTTCCAGTTTTTTGTCATCCCCAGATCTTTTACATCCTACAGATCTGCAACTAAAATATCTCATTCTTATCATTGGGGCGTTTATGTCAAGGGTCAGAAAGTCTCGGTTCCTATATCAGTTTCATTCCTAAGGAGGCCTCCTTCCATCTCATGCTTGCTTGTCTAAAAACCTGGGGCTGGAGGGGCACCCTCTGCCTCAAGTGCCGGCCTCCCTCTCTCTCTGAGCTGTGGCATGTCCCAGAGCAAAAGAGATTTGCCCCAAAGAAGTAAGCATATTACAAAAAATGGATAACTCATTTTACGAAGCCATGAGATGATGTTCAAGAGGAAGCCGGCAGAGGTACACCATCTATGTCAACTTCAGAGGAAAAAATTCATCTTTTTCGTGCTCTAATTGAAGGGGACCAGGAATTAACAGCAGAAACAGTAACCAACAACTGTAGACATCTCATCTGGTTCAGTTTACAAAAGAAGAAACTACAGATGGAGAGATTTGGGAAATGGTCTCATTCTGCGCAGAATGTGAGTCTGGTGGTCCTTCTCATGATTTCCCACTAACAACTCTCTGCCTGGAGCCACCTGTTTGTAACTCTGGGACCCTGCTCACCTTCTTCTACAAGCTCTAAGGCTTCATCTTCTTCCAGTGACTCAAAGTGGCCTGCCCAGTGAGGAGAGTCTTATTTTAGCAAGGTCACTGCACCTATTTGCATGGTCAGCTAACTAGCCCCCCGGAGGTCATCCTCTGATGAGATCTGTCACTGAGCAATTGACTGTCCAGTTATGCCAAGACACATTTACTGAGCAGCTTCTATTTGCTGGAGGCTGTTGCCGATAGTATCCCCTGGAAAGCAGACTCAGGTGGAGTTTCACATGCAGGAAGGTTACTAAAGAGTGTACCTGGGTTTTGCAAGGGGAAGGAGGGAAGCAGGATTGGCAGAGGGAGCCACAGGGCTGCAATGCAGTCACAAGGTCCTGCTGACCCCAGGGGGAGCTCTGAAGTGGGCTGGCCTTTTGGAACTGTTCCAGTTAGGAGCAGGGAGGCAGGTTGTCATATATGCTCATTGACCAGTCATTGGGCAAAGCAGCCTCTGGGAAGAGGATGTGACATTTGGGGAGTCAGAGTCAGCTCTTTGCATCTGAGAGCAACTTTTATTTTATTATTTTTTATTAAATCATAGCTGTGTACATTAATGCAATCATGGGGTACAGTGTGCTGGTTTTATATACAATTGAAATATGTCATCAAACTGGTTAACATAGCCTTCATGGCATTTTCTCAATTATTGTGTTAAGACCTTTATATTCTACACCTAGAAAATTTCACATGTACCCTTGCAAGATGCACTGTAGATGTGGTCCCACCAATTACTCTCCCTCCACCCATCCTCCCCCCTCCCCTCCCCTCCCTTTCTCCTTTCCCCTTCTTCTTGGGCTATAATTGGGTTATAGCTTTCATATAAAGTTATAAATTTGTTTCACAGTAAGATTGAGTACATTGGATGCTTTTTCTTCCATTCTTGAGATACTCTGCTAAGAAGAATATGTTCCAGCTCCATCCGTGTAAATATGTAAGAGGTAAAGTCTCTAACTTTCTTTAAGGCTGCATAATACTCCATGGTGTACATATACCACAATTTATTGATCCATTCATGGGTCGATGGGCACTTGGGCTTCTTCCATGATTTAGCAATTATGAATTGGGCTGCATTAAACATTCTGGTACATATATCTTTGTTACAATGTGATTTTTGGTCTTCTGGATATATATCTGGTAGAGGAATTGTAGGGTTGAATGACAGGTCTATTTTTAGATCTCTAAGTATTCTCCAAACATCTTTCCAAAAGGAACATTAGTTTGCATTCCCACCAGCAGTGTAGAAGTATTGCCTTTTCTCCACATCCACACCAACATCTCTGGTTTTGGGATTTTGTGATGTGGGCTAATCTTACTGGAGTTAGATGATATCTCAAAGTCTCAAAGTAGTTTTGATTTGCATTTCTCCAAATGGCAGTTTCTTAATTCAAGACCATTCAGCCTCTCTTACTCAGGGAAAATAGGCCACAGATGTATGACTTTTTCCAAATGCTATACCACACTTCCTTCATGTAGAAATAATTCCAGAAAAAAAATTAATTAAAAGAAAAAAAATGCTGTTGAAATAAAGTGAATGGAAACATAAGGAGGTCCTTTACTAGTTTAAGAAAATAAAGCAAAATCCGAAATATTCTGAGACACACATTAGGGAATTAGAGGGGATCAAAAAGTCCATAGAAGGGCCAGTTATACGTCAGGTTCAGAAACTGATTTAATTCTACTCTAACAGCAAAGAGAGCTCAGTGCTATTGCCAGCACTCTGTAATTCTGAGAAAGTCACTTCAGCTTTCTGTTCTTTGTCTGAATAATGAAAAAGAGTTGGTCTGTCATTTTGGATTTCATGACTACAATTAGGATGGTTCTGTGAGGATACGTTGAGCTAGCTCTTCTAGACACACAAATGCTATACTTACTCAGCATGAAGTCAAGCTAAGGTTGTTGTCTTCCACTGCCACACATAGCCACAGGAGCCACAGGCTCTACCCTAGCTCCATTTGTGACAGAGAATGGGTCTGCCCGTGGGGGTCACTGGACCTTCAGTGCCCACACCCTCCCATTTGGGCAGGGCCTATTTTTGAGCCAAGTGTCAGGGAGAGGAGCCAGCATGTGGTGCTCTCTGTATCTGACTATACTCTGAAGTAGATGGCCTCTGGGTAGGGTTGGTGCCAACATTTATTTTTGTCTTCTCTTAAAGGGCAGTATTTTAAACTGTTCTTTTGTCTTGGTGATTCTTTATACTTTCTTATAGACCACACATCTCCACTCCTTTCAGGTGTGCAGCTACAAGAGCATGTGGCAGCAATAGTTTGGGGACTGTCCAGGGTAGGAGCTCCAACTGTGCATGGCTGACACTAGGGACCTACTCCTGAGGCAAGTCTGCCTGGAACCAGGGCCAGCCCTGTCTAACCTCCTTATGTACGTTGCCCCACTCCTCTCTTCTGTGCATAGCACATGGTACAACAGAGTCACAGCAGATTGGGGAGAAACTACAAAAAGTAAGGATCTTCTGCGGCTCTGTGATACAAAATAACTTTTCAGGGTGGGAAGTATCACAGTTCAGGCTGGGAGCAAGCTTCCAGGGGTCTGGAAACTCACTGAGATAACCTGAAAAATTGTGTGCATGTGCATAGGTAGATGTATTTTTTTTCCCCTAAGGAAAGCAAGGAGAATTTAGCCCAAAAGTCTAGGCTCAGAAATGTACAAACACTGATTCTGAAGCATCTCTAAGGAGTGGTCTTACAGACAGGAAATAGTTACTTCCAGAAAGGTCACTATGTCTGTTGTGGTGCTCTAGAGAATCAGAACTGACAGCATCTCTCTCTCTCTCAATTGGCTGCTTTATACAGTTGTGAGGCTCGCAAGTCTGAAATCCTCTGGGACAGGCTGGCAGACTAGAAATTCAGTAAGGAGAGTTGATGCTATTGTCCTGAGGTTGAATTACTTTTTCTGGAAATCTCATCTTTTTCTCTTAAGTCCTTCAGCTGATTAAATGAGGCCTACACATATGGTGAAGGATAATCTGCTTTACTCAAAATCTACTGATTAAAATACTAATCTTACCTAAAAAAATATCTTCATAGCAACATCTAGACTGGTATTGGGCACCGTAGCCTCACCAACTTGATACATAAAATTCACCATTATACATCCCCATCCTGGGAAAGCTCTAGATATTCTTAATTGCAGTGAATAATTCTTATTATTATATCAACAGTTAATAGCTCAAAAATCCTCTTTGATAAGCTCACAGTTCTTACACTTACCCAAGCTCATGGCTTCCTTTCTTATATAGCCACATCTCAGCAAAACCAACAGTCACTTCTGGCAAATGATTTAATAAGCACAAAAAGGCTATGTTTTTTGTGGAGGTGAATGTGAGTAAACATGGTGTGTGTTGCTTCTGGGCAGAAGCTATAAGCCCCAAGCCATGATTCCTCACATCCTGTCCATGGCTTGTGTTGTTTGTGGAAGGTTTTGTCTGCCTGGGACCCTCAGAGACTTTGGTGAGAACGGCCTTCCTCTGACCCAGGTCAGACATGGAGCATGAGTGAGAAATTGCTTCTGACTGCAGTATGGCCTGGGCCATCCTGGCTATACCAAGCCATGAGACTTTCACAGTATAAACCTCCTCCATCTTCAGTGTGAGCAACGGAGACACAGATCCAAGCTACTGGAACCTTTCGACTCCTTGGGTTTCTCAAGACCACAAGTTTCATCACACAGAGGGCAGTGGGAATGTCTCAGCTTCTTCCCCTGTTCTTGCTTCTGTCATGTAAACCATGTCCTTTATTGCTATGGTTTAAAAGTTTGTGTTCCCCCCAAATTCATCTGTTAAAATCCTAACCTCCAAGGTGATAATCTTTGGAGGTGGGGCCTTTGGGAGATGATTAGATCATGAGGGTGGAACCCTCTCGTGATGGGATTAGTGTCCTTATAAAAGAGACCCTGAAGGGCTCTCTACTTTCACTGAGAGTACAACCAGAAGATGGCCATCTGCAAACCAGGAAAAGGGCCCTCACCAGACACTCACCAGAGGATCTGTTAGCACCTTGACCTTGAACTTCCCAGCCTCTAGCTCTATGAGAAAGTGATTTCTATTGGCTATAAGCCACCCAGTCTATGGTAATTTGTTATAGCCTATATAGACTGAGGCACCTGTGAACACGAATGCAGAGGTAGACTTTCATACTTTGAAAATTATATTAAGAAAAAGAATTGTATTATGTAAAACTCTGCATTAATAGTACAGAAATTTTCAATCTAATTAAATTGAGAAGAAAGAAATGCAGAAAATCAGAACAGACCAATACTATGGAAAAAATGGACAAAATTGTCCAAAAACTAGCTCCCCTGAAAAAAGGACAAAAGTTGTCCAAAAACTAGCTCCCAAAAGTTGTATAAGCCAATTGTTTTTTTCCTTATTGTTTCAGGTTAATTGAGGCTACAAAGAATTAAGTTACAATGTTTGCCTTTGTTAGGTAAAATCCTCTAATGCTTGTGTCCCACTCCCAGAAGGTGTGCCACACACCCTAATATTGTGCCCATTAAGTAGAAGCACACCCAGGCCCCTACTCCTGCATTTCCCTGCCCCCACCTTGAATTGATCTTATGTGTAAGCGAATTGCTTTATAGGCAAGTCCTCCTGAAGGTTTAAGAAATAAGCATAAATCATTTTAGAACAAGTAGAATAAGAAAGTCACATCAAATAATTTCACTTACAAAGAGTGAAAAGGAAAAAAATCTTTAAATAAATCTCAGTTCTGAAAACTAATCCATAAACTCACAATTAGGTAGGGTTTATTCTAGAAATCAAGGCTGATTGATAGTAGTGAATCTACTTGCATCTTTGACTCAAAGCACATGCGCACAGGATGTTCTCATTAATTATCTCAGTAGACAGACAATAGACATTTGGTAAAACTCAACATTTATTTTTATTGAGAACTCTCAGAAACCCAAAACTAGATGTTTCCTTAATATTGTAAAAAATGTCTGTTTGAAACCATTAACGAACATTGTACTTAATGGTGTCAATAAGAGACAATTCTATTAAAGTCAAGAGAAGGAGGCTTATGGTCACCACTGTCATTTACTGTTATTGAGAAAAAAGAGGATGATGAGAGAAGAATAAATATTGATGAAATTACAGCATTTAATTATCCTCACAGATAATAAAATTCAGAGTTATTCAACTAACAAATTAGTTGAAAATTGTCTGTAATATTTTAGAACAAATCAGCAATTGTAGTGAGGCATCCAGCCACCACAGACAGTTATATATAAAAAAAAAAAAAATACATGGACAATAATTAAATAGAAATGCAAAGAAGTTTAAAACCCCCTTAGAATATATGGAATGTTTATGAATTAAGTGTAAAAGAATACATTTAGAAAAAAGCCTTTAAAACTTTTTCAAATGGCAAAAACTTCTGAATCAATGGAAAGGTAGATCATGTCGCTGAGTGAGCAGACATAGAACACCCATGTAAGTTATCCTCAAAGGAATGTAAATGTTAATGCAATCTCAATTACAACCCTGACAATATTTTTAACTTGTAAAAGTAATTGTAAATTTTAATTGGAGGAATAAGAAAAATAAAAAATAATATCTAAAAATGACTTTGAGAGCTTATTTTTGTTATCACACATTAATGTGCATTATGCTACAGAGTTAAAACAGAGTTCTATTAACTCAAAAAGAGGCAGACCAGATTTAGAAGCAACATACAAGTCCAGAAACAGGAACAAGTGTATATAACTGTTTAATATAGGATAAATGTGGCACTTCATATAAACAGGGAAAAGAAAGATTATTAAATGTATCAAGAAAACTACTTATACCTATCTGGAAAAAATTAAGTAAGCCTTTTATCTTAATCCAGATATCAAAATAAATTCCAGATGCATTAAAGAGATAAGATGTAAAAAATGAAACCTTACAAGTAGCAGAAGAAATTTAGGTAAATATTTATATAATTTTGGTGATTAAAGGGCACTCTCTAAAAATAACACCAAGGGTAGGAATTGTAAACTAAATCATCAATAGCTTCTGAACAAAATGAAATGTCACTTCATAAGGCAGAAAAATATTTGCCATATATATTCCAGATATGGGATCAGTGTCCTTTATATATAAAGAGCTCTTGCACTTTAGTATATAAAATACAGACTCTTAGACCAACAGTTCCACTTCCTGAAATTTATCCCAAGGAAATAGGCTTGGAGGTGGTCATCATAGAACTTGCCCTTTTAAACTTCCTATGAAGTTGGTTGAGGAATCCACCTTTCTCAGGCAAGATAATGGCAGATCCTCATGGCAACAGAGGGGTACTTATGAAGGAATGGCACACATCACCAGTTACTGCAGGGGACAGTTTGGGAACACAAAGAAGGCAATAGGACCAGGCATAGTGGCTCCTACCTATAATCCTAACATTCTGGGAGGTTGAGGCAGGAGGATCACCTGAGGTTAGGAGGTCGAGACCAGCCCTAGCAACAGCAAGACCCCATTTCTATTAAAAATAGAAAAATAAAAAATAAAAAATAATTAGCCATACATAGTAACACATGCCTCTAGTCCCAGCTACTTGGGAGGCTGAGGTAGGAGGATCACTTGAGCCCAGGAATTTGAGATTATAGTGAGCTGTGATGATGTCAAGCACTCTACCTGGGGAGACAGAGTGAGACTCTAAAAATAAATAAAGGGGTATTGTACCAGGATGAATGTCAGAATCTAAAGAAGAAGATCATCTCTTTGGGGGCCCAGTACAAAATGGCAACACTCAGCCAGATTGGCAGCAAAGCCTGAAAATAGTCCTCTAAGCAGCCCTAGGATTATGAGTAGTTAGTGCTAGCATCACTCCTTTTTAAAATTCAGGAAAATAATGCTGAGAAATATTTTGTTACCCAAACTTTCATTGTTGAAAGGGAGGAAACAGATCAAATCCTTATCCTCTGTTTTTAAATTCTTTGCTCTTAGTCTGTATTCTTTCTTGGGTGACTTAACAAATGTTTCTGCTGCTTTCCTTTTGCTTGCAGGACTGTGGTAAGAGAAGGTATTTTTGTGGGAAATGTCTGTGTGATAGCCTATAAACTAAGCTTGGTCGAGGGCAGAGTTTCTGAGGGGAAACACAGTTTCATGGGCCTCTGGACTGTGTTCTTAACTGTTTCCATAAATGTACCCAAGAGGTCTGGAGGGTTTGAAAGAGGAACTCTGTGTGTTCAAGGTCAGATTTCACATCACAGTGTTGCAGCTAAATTACAAGTCCTGTCACTTAGCTGTGAATAGAGGCCAGTGATCAGTGATTTAGGGGTGCACAGAGGCCTCCCAAATTCTTTAAAAATCAGTTTCTTTTTGTTTGTTTGTTTTTTACCAGGTGGTGGAAAGTCGGGCTTTGAGAACCTTGAGTGCCTCTGCAGAGACTTTTGTGAACGAATGTTTGTCAGGAATAAGTTACCAAGCCTGAGCCTGTATACTGGGTTATTGAAAGATTAAAATAAATCTTGTACAGGCTTGTAAAGATCCTAAATGTGGAGGTTATGTCTTGACTCTCTTGTTCTTTATTTGCTCTCAGACTGTTTCACCTGACCTGTCAAGGCACACAACTCGCTGTCAAATCATAGTAAACATGGATATTCTATTCCCTTCATCTAGTCCAGGGGTCAACAAACTTTTTCATTGAGAGTACATTAAGGACTGATGGTCTCTGTCATAGATTCAACTCTGCCATCAAAAAATAGCCATAGATTGGAGGTGTCTGTGGCTCAGTGAGTAGGGTGCTGGCCGCATATACCGAGGGTGGCAGGTTCAAACTCGGCCCTGGCCAAACTGCAACAAAAAAATAGTTGGGCTTTGTGGTGGGCCCCTGTAGTCCCAGCTACTCAGGAGGCTGAGGCAAGAGAATCACTTGAGCCCAGGAGTTTGAGGTTATTGTGAGCTATGATGCCACGGTACTCTACTGAGAGTA
>CAUYQV010107949.1:0-38649 GCA_963574575.1 Galagoides demidoff
CTGTGGTCCCAGCTACTTGGGAGGCTGAGGCAGGAGACTCGCTTGAGCCCAGGAGTTGGAGGTTGCTATGAGCTGTGATGCCATGGCACTCTACCCAGGGGGATAGCTTGAGGCTCCGTCTCAAAAAAAAAAAAAAATTGATAAACCCTTGGCTAGACTAACCAGAAACAGAAAAACAAGATCTCTAACAACTAAAATCAGAAATGATAAAGGGGAAATAACAACAGATGCCACAGAAATACAAATGATTGTCAACAATTACTACAAAAATTTCTATTCCCAGAAATATGAAAATGTAGAAGATATGGACCAATATCTGGAAGTACAATACCTTCCAAAACTCAGACAGAAAGAATTAGAAATCTTGAATAGACCAATATCAAGTACTGAAATAGCATCAATTATACAAAATCTTCCAAAAAAAAAAGTCCTGAACCACATGATTTCATACCAGAATTTTACCAAACCTTCAAAGAGGAACTAATTTCTATAATGCATAAACTTTTCCAAAACATAGAGAACAAATGAATCCTCCCCAACACATTCTATGAAGTAAATATCACCCTGATCCCCAAACCAAGAAAGGACCCAAGAAAAAAAGAAAATTATTAGCTATTATTAATGAATATCAGTGCAAAAATATTCAACAAGATATTAGCAGACAGAATGCAACAACACATTGAAAAGATTATACACAATGATCAAGTGGGTTTTATTTCAGAGACACAAGAATGGTACAACTTATGCAAATCTATAACTATAATACACCACACAAACAGAATCAAAAACAGATAATATGATTCTTTCAGTTGATGCAGAAAAAGCTTTTGACAATATCCAACATCCTTTCATGATAAAAAAAAACTCAAGAAAATAGGCTTAGAAGGACCATTTCTTAAGCTGATAGAGGCTATCTATAGCAAACCCACAGTCAATATCATATTGAATCAAATAAAACTGGAAGCACTCAAATCTGGAACCAGACAAGTATGCCCTCTGTCTCCACTGTTATTTAACATACTGTTGGAAGTCCTAGCCATCGCAATCAGGCAAGACAAGGAGATCAATGGAATCTAAATGGGGGAAGAGGAGGTGAAACTCTCCCTCATCACAGATGACATGATTCTATACCTGGAAAACCCCAGGCACTCAACTACAAACATCTTGGAAGTGATCAAGAAATATAGCAGTATCTCCGATTACAAAACCATTTCCCACAAATCAGTAACCTTTGTATATGGCCAACAATTGTCAAGCCGAGAACAAAATCAAAGACTCTATTCCTTTTACAGTAGCACCAAAGCAGACGACATACCTTGAAATATATCTAACAAAAGATATGAAAAATCTCTATATAGAGAATTATGAAACTTTGAGAGAGGAAATAGCAGATGTCAACAAATAGAAGAACAAACCATGCTCATGGCTGGGAAGAATTAACATTGTTAAAATGTTCGTACTACCCAGAGCAATCTATAGATTTAATGCAATCCCCAGCAAAGCCCCAAGTGATACTTTAAAGATCTTGAAAAAATAGTACTTTGATTCATATGGGACCAGATAAAACCCTGAATAGCAAATACAGTTCTTAGAAATAACAACAAATCTGGAGGTATCACATGGCCAGACTTCAGGTTATATTATAAGTGTATAGTGATCAAAACAGCATGGTACTGGCAAAAAAATAGAGACACAGATCTATGGAATAGGAAAGAGAATCTAGAAATGAACCCAGCCACATATCGTCATTTAATCCTTGTTAAGCCTAACAAAAACATGCAGTGGGGAAAAGAATCCTTATTTAACAACGATGCTGGGAGAACTGGTTATCCACACACAGAAGATTGAAACTAGACCCACACCTCCCACTATTGACAAAAATTGATTCTTGGTGGATAAAAGATTCAAATTTAAGACACAAAACGATACAAATGCTACAAGAGAGTCTGGGGAAAACACTTGATAATTCCCTGGGAAAAAAACTTTTTGAAGAAAACCTCCCTAGCAGTTATAGCAACACCAAAAATAAATAACTGTATCTTGATCAAGATAAAAAGCTTTTCCACAGCTAAAAGTACCACAAACAGAGCAAACAGACATTCCTCAGAATGGGAGATTTTTTCATGTTATGAATCTGACAAAGGCCTGATAACTAGAATCTATAGAGAACTCAAATTAAACAATAAGAAAAGTACAAACAACCCTCTCTATAAGTGGGTAAGAGATTTGAACAGCAGCTTCTCCAAGGATGACAGCTGAATGGCCAACAAACAAATGAAAAAATGCTCATTGTCTTTAGTCATCAAAGAATTGCAAATCAAAACCACTCTAAGATATCACCTAACCCCAGCAAGATTAGCCCACATCACCACACGTTTCTAGTGCTGGCATGAATGTGGAGAGAAGGGAATACTTCTACACTGCTGGTGGGATTGCAAACTGATACTGCCCCTTTGGAGAGAAGTATGGAGAATCCTCAAAGATCTAAAAGTTGACCTTCCATATGATCCTGCAATCTCATTACTAGGTATCTACCCAGAAGAACAAAAAACATCTTACCACAAAGACATTGGCACTACAAGGTTTATTGCAGCTCAATTAATAATTATTAGGTAGTGGAAGCAACCCAAGTGCCCATCAAACCATGACTGGATCAACAAACTATGGTATATGTATACCATGGAATATTATTCAGCCATTAAAAAATATGGAGACTTTACATCTTTTACATTTACCTGGATGGAGCTGAAATACATTCTTCTTAGTAAAGTATCACAATAAATGAAAAAATAAATATCCACTGTACTCCATACTAATGTGAAATCAATATATAAATAATTACATGTTCCTAAGAAAAATAAAACACTATTATAGTCCAGTTCAGGGGTAGTGGGAATCAGGAGGGGTGTGTGGGGAGGATGTATGGCAGAGGGAGGGAGAGCATGAGGTGGGATCTCACCTAATGTGCACATCGTGAGGGTGTATACCACACACCCTCAGTGAGGGGTTCTTCTCCTAATGGAACTTTACCCTGGAAGTGAGAACAATGTAAGCCAAATATTGTGCCCTTATATTAATTCGAATAAAGTTTTTTTTTAAAGAAAATAAATAACATGAATAATTTGTATTTTCTGTAGAACTTTCTTGTTCTACAGCACCATTTATCATTTGTCAGAGTAGCAACCAGGGCAAAGTGTCACCACCGTGGGCCTCAGTGACAATGAGGGGAATTCCTCCTTGCTATCATCACTGGCATTTGCCTCCTGACCATCCCTGCCTATGCTCATCATCATCAAACACCAGCAGAGTTCCTGGGTGCTATAGAGTAGGAGCTGAATAGGGAATGCATAAATGTGTGACCCTCCAACACCTTCATAAAATTCAGAGAAGTTCTGCCTCACCTAAAGATTCCACAGTGCTAGGGAGTTTCTCTACTGTGGTACTGTTGTGACATGTGTGACACATGCACATTCTGTGTAGTGCGTGTTCACAAAGGGGCCATCCTTTCCTACTCCTGCCTCGTGGAGAAGCTCCTGTCCTCCCTTGGCAGATCTCCCCTGGTGCCATCACTTTCCAACTCCTCTCCTCAGTGGGTTTTAACCTGGAAGGCAGGGGATAAAGGGGGACAGGGACAGAAACACCACTGGTTTTCTCTCTCTCCCTTGACGTTTTGCTCTAACTCTCCTTTCCCACCTACTGAAGGTCCTGGCCCTCGTGATGGAAGAAGGAAAGGACAGCCTGAGTTCTGACTTCATAAGGTGGGTTGCAATTTACTGTGGGTTTCCTCTGGTCTTGGAGAATGTCACAGGCCCTTGGTGATCCCCTCTGTGCCCACCTGGCTGCAGTTCTCATCTCCAGACTAGACGGCTGCAGGGGACAGCCTCCAGCCTCCTGTCTCCTGTCTCTAGCCTCTGGGATACAGAAGTCTCCTGACCTGGTAGGAATCCTTAGGCCCTGCCATTTCTGACATTCAGCAAATACAAATATAGGATACGCTGCTGAATTGGAATTTCAAATAAAGAGTGAATCGTTTCTAGTGTTGGTTGTATACAACACAAAGTGTCTCCTGACCAAACTATAATCCATCTCTTCCCAGCGTGCTTCCACTTTGAAACTTCTACATGTCTCTGGTTTTGCATTGCCGAATTTTTGCAAGACTCCTGCTGAGTTGGTTTAGCCAGAACCTCCACCCTCAATATTCTGTTTTTTAACTTCTTAATGTTTTTACTATTTTGATTTCAGAATATTACAGGGGTACACATATTCTGGTTACATAATTCACTTTGTATATTTTAATTCAAAGCTATAAGTGTGCACTTCACCCAGAATGTGTGCACTTTATCAGTTATGTGTGGATTTACCCATCTCCTCCTCCCTGACAGTTGTCAAAATGCTGAAGCAGATTTTCTTCAGAACTGTTGTTTCTTGAGTCCCTCCTACCTGATTTCAGTATTTTACTTTATTTATGCACATTTAAGTATTCCATTTAAGTAGTTTCAATTTAGTATTGAGTACATGTGGTGTTTGTTTTTCTATCCTTGCAATACTTCACTTAGGATAATGGTCTCCAATACCATCCAGGTTGTCATAAATGATACTAGATCCCTACTTTTTTTTTTAATTTCAGGTTAGTGTGAGGGTACAAACACCCAAGCCATAATATTAGAATTCATTAGATAGATTCCCTCTTGTAGGTCACTACTTTTTGATGGTTGAGCATTACTCCATGGTATACATAGATTACATTTTATTAATCCACTCATGTATTGGTGAGCACCTGAGTTGTTCATACATCTTTGCAATTGTGAATTGTGCTGCTATAAACATGTCTTTTTTTCTTCCTTTTGGGTAAACACCTAGTAATGAGATTGCTGGATTGGCCTGCAGAAAGAATTTATAAAGAAGATACCAAAAGCAACCAAAGCAACAACAATAAACAAATGGGACCTGATCAGTAAATAGACAACCTACAGAATGGGAGAAAATACTTGCATGCTATACATCTGATAAAGAACTGATAACCAGAATCTACAAAGAACTTAAGCAGATTAACAACAAATATCAAACAACCCCATTAAAAAGTGGACAAACAACATGAATTTCAAATGAAGACAGTTTAGTGTCCAACAAACTAATGAAAAATGTTCTACATATCTATTTACCAAATCAAAACCATTAACTCCAGTGAGAATGGCTCACATTATAAAGTCCCAAAACAACAAGTGCTGGCATGGATGCAGGAACAGTGCTGGTGGGACTGAAAACTAGTGCAACCTCTATATAAAGTCACCTGGAGACACTGCAATTAACTTTAAGTAAACCCATCCCCAATATCCTGATCTCCCTGGGATACGTGATGAGATCCTCCACCAGCTCCAGGTCGTGTTTGGTGGCAGTGGCCCTCTACCAGCATGAATCCTACCAGTTAGTTTAGCCAGAATCTCCCTCACCATGCCCCCACCTACTCCTTGGATATGAAATCCCTACTTTTCCTTGTTATGACCTGAGCCCAGGCCCATCTGTTTACCCTACTGGAAAATCCCATTGCAGGATTTTACCCTACATTCATCTCAACAGTTCTGAAGAAAGCCTGCCTCAGCATTTTAACAACTGTCAGAATATTTTTTTTTTCTTTAACAACGTACTCAAATATTCCAATTTAACTGGGTCCTACATTTTGTCTGCCACCCTAGTTCCCCTCCGAATGAGAAAACATTATTGGTAGGAGTATGGTTACTTCCCCTATTCAACCCCCAGCTGCTGCCACAATCCATCTCTCCCTGGAAATTGTTTTTTGCAGCTACTTATCAGCCTCTGCTCAACCTAGCAGGACTCCAAGTCTCCTGGAAGCCCCTGACCCTGAGTTTCAGGTGAGGGAAAATACCACCCATGCATGCCCACACACTACAGTGGAGGCTGGAACTAACCACACAGTAACAACTCTTCTCCCCCCAAAATTCTCTCTAATTTCCAATAATCCTCAAGGAAACTATTGAGTCAAGGGTCATGACTCATCTACATTTTTTTCCAAGTTCTGTCTAGCTTATCTAGAGCCTCACTAAAAAAACAGGAGCGTTTGCCCCCTGTTGTTACTTCTGATGTTGGACATGGATCCCATCGACAAAGTCCTGTGGCTAACATTCTGGTACATGCATTGAGTTGCTTTTCTTATCTGTATCATTTCTCTGGGAAAGAAGTTGAATGCCATGATTGCACAAATATTCAAGAACATTCTGATGACTCATAAACCCACTGTATCTCATTTCACTGCCTCTATTTTCTCCAGCCTCTCACAGCTGGGCTTTTTTCTTCTTCCGAACCATCAAGACAGAGCAATATAACAGCCTGGCACCTGGGGACATTACAAGTTTGGGTATTTGCAAGGGCTGACCAGCCTCCACTGACATGTTCACAGAAGACTCTTATTTGAAGGCAAGAACTACCACACAGCATCCCTGTGGCCCTGACTCAACACACTGAGCTCTGTCCCTGGGCCCAGGCACCAGTCTGAATTGTGGCTTCTGCAGAGCTCAAGTTTCAGCAAGATTCTGTGCCTCCCTGTCCAAGTAGTTTGGCCAGCTCAGCGATTATGCAGGTGAAAAACAAAAATTAAACAGTCTCAAAGACTGCCAGGGGAGTTTTGACTTTAAATAGCACATAAATCCTACTGCCCTTATCGTGGTCCAGTGTCACAAGACACCCAGGTGTCCCCAGAGATAACATTACACTTTTCTTTCAAGCTGTAACTTTGTTTCTACACAGCGCTTCCCAAAGGTCAATTAATATTGAGTTTGCAAGTTTAGGCTTTGTGTAGTAAAAGACAACCCAGTTCTGTTTCCCCTCTCTGCACTCTCTCCACTCAGTCCTTTACTACTGACACCAAACTGCACAGCGGGAAAGAGAAGCACTCTCCTGTTGGGGTCTCACTCAACACGGAACACTTCCAGCCACCAAGTTTACATTTTCTCCCACACCAGTCCAGTCCCCAGCACTAGCTGGGCATCTTATAATCGTGTTCAGTTCTGACTCTACCCACCTGGAGACAGCATCAGACTCCACAGATGACCTCCCTACCTCAGATGCCAATCAAAAGTCTGTCCAGGCCTCTGGCAGTTTGGACCAAAGGGCTACAAATCCTGGGTTTCCATGCCCCTTTACTCATATTTGACCTTTTGCTAGAATGACTCACAAAACCTAGAGAAACACTTCTATAGTTTATCACTTTTGAAAGGGTATGATAAAGGACATATTGAACAGCTAGATGAAGAGGTGCATAGGCAAGGTCTTCACGAGCCCCAGGAGCTGTCCCAGCAGAGTTGGGATGCACCACCCTCCTGACACATAGATGTGTTCACCTACCAAGAAATTCTCAAACCCTAGAGTTCAGGGATTATTATGAGGCATACTTATTTTTGGCATGATTGATGATGGGCTCAGTGTCTCTCAATCCTGGGGGATCATGGCTTGGTCTTTTTGGAGACCAGCTCTATCAAGGACCCCATGAAGGGCTTCCTCATTAGAATGAAAGACCCTTTTATCATCCCAGGAATTCCAAGGGATTTGGAGCTCTGGGTCAGGACCTGGGGTCAAAGAGCAAATACTAGAATAACAGAGGCTCCCAGTACCCTTATGGCTCAGGAGATTACAAGAGTTTCAGGAGCTAGATGACAGGAAATGAGAATGAAGATCAAATATATTTTTGATTATGTCACAAAACCACAGGCATGAATTCTGTGTCTTTTTTGAAATAAAAACTGACATACATTGTCCTGAGTATTTTCCAAGGAAGTACTGGCTGAGTAGGTGTTGCCCGGAGAAACTCCAAATGGAATGGCAACTTCCTCTCCTTACCTTTTGGTCCCTCTGCCCTCTGTCAAGGGTTTGTGATCAAGCCTGTGCTCAGCAAGCTTCTTGGCTGAATATGTTGTTATTCATCTTCCTCAAATCCCTGTGCAGGGGTCAGATTCCAAAGCTGAATGACTCTCACGCCTCCTCGCAGCTTCTCCACTGAAGCCTTGTGAGAGAACCATTTTGGCCGTGCTGTGTTTCTGGATGAAATATCTCCCATGTGATAGTTCAGCTTTTAGGAAGTTTGAAGACAATGAACAGAGTATTTGTTGGGGAATTCATATCAGTAAAGTAGAAAACTTTTGATTATATAAAATATTTCCATTTTTCCAAAAAGTAATTACAATCATTTAAAATTTTTATTTTGAGAAGTTATATAACAAAATACTAAACAGGAACATGTACACAGATTTACAATGGGGGACAAAGAAATTATTATATTTCTGAGGAATAAGACGCCTGTCATACATTACTATACATTCGACTTTTCTTTCAGCCACAGTAGAAAAGGAAAACCTAAAACTTGACATAGTGCTCATTCCAAGTAGAAAATGACACATTAAAATCGTCACAATTGTCACAATATGACACATTGAAATTTTGTTAAACTATTTCTCCTAAATTACACTAGTGTCTATTAGATACAAAAATATTTTATGTTCATTTTTAGTAGAGTAAACAGAACATCACATGGCCTTTTCTGTCCAATCTGGGACAGCATTCAAGAAAGTTGTATTTATAGATACATGTCATGTCTGTATAGACTCCCTATAAATTTATACAGATACACTTGAACTGTATGACAAACTTTAGGTATGTATCTCTTTCCATTTTTCAAAATGGTATATCTAAAAATATAATAAAACAATGCAAGAGATATTACAGGTATTTATTGTGATCTGAAAAAATGCCATGTACAAGTACTCTGAGAACACAAGACAAAAAGCAATAAATTAATCCGGATAGGCAGTAAGCCTTTCATGGCATTGTCACACTTGACCGAGATCTTGGAGAAAGAGGAGTACAGACATGCCTCATTTGATTGTGTTTCACTTTATTGTTCTTCACAGGTATTGTAATTTTTACAAATTGAAGGTCTATGGCAACCCAGTGTCCAGTGAGTCTATCAGCACCACTTTTCTAGCAGTATCTGCCACTTCCTGTCTCTATGTAAGCATTTTTTAGCAATGAAGTATTTTTTAATTAAGGTATGTACATTGTTTTTTAGACATAATGGTATTGCCTACTTAATAGACTATAATATAAACATAACATTTATATGCATTGGGAAACCAAACAATTTACATGACTCTCTTTATTGCAATATTCATTTTATTGCTGTGGTCTGGAAAGGAAACCACAGATGTTGACTGGTGCAGAAAGGGAAGACAGCATTTCACAGAGAGCAGGGCCTGTGAGTGGGCATGGAGGCTGAGGGCACGGGGAGCACAGCATGGATCGGGAGCAGCTCCCACCCTGGCAGCTGGAAGGCACGTGGGGACCACTGAGGAGGTACAGCAGAGGCAGGAGAGTTGACTATGTTCTCCAGACTAATGGGATTATATCAGTCTTTAAAGATGATGGAAAGCCATAATCAAGCATGTGACCAGGGATTTTTTTTTTTTTTTTTGAGACAAGGTCTCACTCAGTTGCCTTGGCCTAAGTACGGTGACATCCACATAGCTCACTGCAGCCTCAAACTCCTGGGTGCTATCGATCCTTCTGTCTTAGCCTCCCAAGTAGATGAGAGTACGACATGCACCACCATGCCTGGCTATGTTTTATATTTTTTGTAGAGACCAGGGTCTCACTATAGTGCTAAGGCTGTTTTTGAACTCCTAGCCTCAAGTGATTCTCCCACAGTGCCTGGCCATGATCATGGATTTAAAAAAAATAGCAGCAGTGAAGGCTGGGTTAAAGTTAGCAGGCCATGGAAGAAGACAAATCAACCTTTGTCACTGTACCCCTCACCTCCTCACCCCTCCTGTCCTACTGTGGCTTCTCTTTCCTCTCCTGCCATGTTTGGGCAACCAGCTTCCCGTCTTTGCCACTATTTTGGTTACTGCCTATTTCAGGGTTGACTCCTCCTTTTCCCCTTCCCCACATGTCATGTCTTCCCACAGAAGTCCATTTTCTTCTCTCTCCTTCTCAGCGCTCCTGAGTGAGTCCAGCAAGGCTTGAATTTCACCACATTCTACAGCCAATACCAAGGCTCAGTTAAACCTGGAAACCCAAGTAGTCCAACCCTTTCAAAATCTCACTGATGTGATGCCACTGAAAATAAAAGTCATCTCTATTTTCTTTAAGGTTGAATCCTACTTAGAACCACAAACTGTAAGCACAAGACAAGAACTTAGAAGTCTGTGGGTGAAATAGCTCTACTTTACCCACTTAGCAAGTGAGGCCCAGAGAGGCAGGGCATTATTTCTCAAAGTAAAGTGACTACTACTGGAAGCCCTGTCAGACTGAAGCCTTCTTACCTGCTGGTAAAGACATTTCTATTATAATCAGGTTTACTAGGTTTTTCAGAGAGTTAAGAGCTGAGGCATTTGCAGTTTGGATAACTATCATCCTGTAATTGAGAATCTAGACATAGCTGTGTCTTTTTCCTTTGACACTTCTGGAAAACACTGACTATGGATGAGTCTGCATGTGAATGTCATTGAAAGGCACCCAATGTGCGTTATTCTCTCCTTCTAGCTATCTTTACAACTGTGCTTAAGTTAGTGGCCTCCATGCGCTGAGCCTGATTCAATGATATGTTAACTTCATTTAGCAACTGATAGATGGATTACCACCAAAATAACAAAACAGTAAACTTTACTTTGTCTCCCCGACATTCACAATATTTGGCCAGGGAGTTAATTGAAGGAGAGATCATTATTTTATGCATTTTTGTAGAAACAATAAAAGGCTATTGAATGGTTCACACAAAGGATCTCTAATGGCTGTAGAGGGTGTTGTGAAAGTGATGCTTACCCAGGGCTGCAGATGGTTCTAAATGACAGGCTTTTAGTTTATCATTTGGAGTAACTATGACAAGAAGACTACTAAAGCTATTTTGGTATTAAAGCAGTTGCACGCATCAGTAAGTGAAGAATTTAAACTTTAGAGCATATTGATTTTAAAATGCGCAGTGATCCATACGCCAATGAATTAGACAATGAGGCCAATCTGTGTTTGTGACAAACATGCTCATTTGGAAGAATAGTATGTGACAGAGAATGAGAATCTCTTTAATGGTAAGTACAAATAAAAGTTTCAGCTTAAATTTTGGTTCAAAGATTTGGAAGCCATTTTTAAGGCTAAAGTCATCTAAGCTCTCTGTTGAAATTGGATTTGTCTGCACACAATTCGTGAAAGAATTCTTGTCTTTCTGATTCCCGCATTCACTGCACCTGCTGTCCCCTCACACAACTGGGTCCAACTGTGCCAGTAGTGAAATCTTTCTGCAAGAAACATCCCTGCAGACTGTGACCCTAGACCTTTTTCACATCGATTTGCTTTTGGTGTTTATCTGACAGTTATCGGATCTGCTATCATAGCTAAGGGTGGAGATCCTCAAGCTACCATTTACTTTTTACCTCAGCTTCAAACCCAAGACACCTTGCATCTAACACACTAGAAATTATCTTGCATGACACCAAAAGAGGAAAATAATGCACACACACTTTCATAGCAACTTGACTGTTTTTGTTTTCTTTTTGTAGTATGACTGTACTGTTCTTAACAATACTTAGAATAAAATGGTAGAAAGAAACATTTTCACATAAAACAATATGATTCTATTCAAGAATGTTTGAAAAATTGACTATTTTCACCTAAAACTATTTGGTTGGACTCTCAACTTCATTCTCAAATATCAAAATAGGAGAAACAAAACATTCAAAAAAAAAAACTTGATCCTTAAAACAATATAACAATAAGAATAAAATGGCTAGAAATATAGAGTAAGTCGTCCCTTTCCATTGGTTTTAATTATTCCTGTTTATATGAGCTTATAGAACTAAATTAAAACTAAAACAAGCAGGTAATTCTGTAGAAAGTAATAGCTTGAGGAAATCTGTATAATTACTGATGTTTTTAAAGCCATGATCCTCATACTTGAGGCTATATATGTGTGTGTGTGTGTGTGTGTGTGTGTGTGTGTGTTCAGTAGCCGAGGCATTTTTCTTATTCTAGGCAAAAGCCACAATAAATTCTCTTAAGCAGAACCATCCAGAAGCAAAGAAGGATGGAAAAGAGAGTCCGCACACTTGGGAAGGAGGTTCCAGTAGATTTAGAAGAGAGGCACAACTTCCAACTCTGAAGTCACCCCGACATTTCATGGACAAATATGGAGGTCTGGCTCAGGCTGCTTATTAGTGAAGAAAATACTTGTGGGATTTATCAGTGCAGCTTCACCAGGGCACAGATCTGGGACAGATATTATACAGAGAACCTCTGATGACTCCTAGGAGCTAGTGAAGGCCCTTCCACAAGAAAGGTTTCTCACAGATTAAGAAAAAAGTATCACATTATCCAGGGGGAAGAAGCTTACAAACTGGGATGATTTTTCATAATTAAACGAAAGCCAACATATAGGTATCAGTGGGTGTTGTCTTTCTGGATGGACTGGAAATCTTGATCTCTTGAGTGTGGCTTGAAACACTGCAGCCCTTAGCTCAGGTGCTACCATCCCTCCTGCCTCCCCAGTTACCTGCCTGCATAATCATTCTAGCAATCATTGTCTAGGAGTCATGAGAATGCACTTCCCAAGAAAAAACATTAATCTGAATTTTATAGGACTCTCGGTTTTCAGAATTTCTTTCTCTAGTCTTAAATCTTCCCTTGTGTATATAGTTTGCCCTCCATGTCCATGGGTTCTGTGTTTGTAAATTCAAGCAACTGCAGAACAAAAGTATTCCCCCTTCCCCATATGGATGGTCATGTCTGTACTGAACATGTATAAATAATTCAGTATAATAACTATTTACAAGTACATAGCATTTCCATTGTATTATGTACTGTAAGTGATCTAGAAATGATTTAAAGTATGGGATGTGTATAAGTTACATGCTAACACTCTCCCATGTCACGTAAGGGACTCAAGCACCTGTGGACTTTGGTTTCTGCAGGGGTCCCAGGTATCTCGAGGGTGACCAGATTCTCCCCACCCTGGCCTTTTGATCCTTCTCTCCCATTTATTCCCTCTGTCGTTCAATTTATATGGTGAAAAGCAAATGCTGTTTTCCACCATTTTAGACACAGCTGACCATTTTTTCACTCTCCCTACAGATAAGCATGATTACCTATCTAAGTCTTCCTCAGTGTAAATGGATTCAAGGAATACACACTACTTCCAGGTCTGTCTATGAGCATCTTCCATGGATTTCCTCTTTTCATCAGTTCAGTGCAAATGAGGATGCTCAGGTAACTTTGGAACTACAGGATGGAAGTATCCTGAGTTCTCCACACCCAACCAGAGCAGAGGCAAGCACTGCTGTGCAGGGATGTTCACCTGGATGGCATGTAAGGATGTGAACACAATTTCTTGGGACTTCAGATGCTAAGTTTTGACAGTTAATCTGTTACTACAGCTTTCCCATTCTGCTCTAACTAATATGGCCTCTTTTGCACAGCTATACCATTCTATCTGTTGATATCCTTAATCTCTTCAATTTTTTTCTGTAAATTTTCACATTCAATTTTCTGAAACATGTTAGGTAACATAACTTCTTTAACTCATACCTCATCATCTAATTATATTTGAAAGATGTTTCTGTATCTTCTAATTATTTAATTTAAATTTAAATCTATTTTGACTGTGGCATATTCATTAGCTGCCTTGTTGATGTATTTTTTCTCATTCTTTGACTTGCTGAGTTTTGTTTTCTTTTATTTTACTTTTTTGCAAATACAATCAACAGCAAAGTATACCTCATTATGCAAAATAACTTTGAAAGAGGAAAACTGTCTCATTTAATCCAAAGGATACTACTCTAAATTTGTCATTGATTTACACCTTCTTATTTATTGCTAAATAGAAATGTAATTAAAACATTTATATGATGACATGATTAAAGGTCACCTAAAGTCTTCATGAACTTGCCACCCAATGAGGAGCAACTTCACTCTGATGTTTGTACTTTTGACCAACAAAATGGCACAGGCAGCTCCACCTCTGTCATTACTGGACAGTGATTGGCTTGGAAGGGCTGGGACTTCTCATGCAGGAGTTCTCTGAGCACCACTCACTGTGACACGGCATCTGGCACAGAGATTATCAGTAAACCAAAAGGAAGCTGTTGTATGCAAGTTCACACCATTATTACTGATGCTGTAAGTAATAATGGCAGTCCCTAAGAGCATGATAATTAATTACCCTTTGAGACACAAGGTAACCCATGTGCCTCCTGTGTACCCTGAGGATTATTGTCACAGATCTTGCTGCTGGAGAACACATCCCTGGCTAACCAGAGAACTGCTGGTCTCATACTGGGTCTGCCTGCTTTTGGGGGCACAGAAATTGGAGGAGGCCAGTGAAACAAGCCATGTTGGAATCAGTTGCTAACTCCAGAACTTGAAATTGGTACGATAAATAAAAATAAAAGATCTCAAAACTGCAAGCCAAGTTGTTGTCCCCACTTTCTCCCTTCTCCACCTTGAGTACCTTTGAGTTAAAGGACATCACAGATTAAATTCTGTGTGATGGTGACCACACTGAGGACATGTTATCCTCCAACAAATGTCTGCCCTTGAGCAGAATTTCCCTTGCAGCCGTGACACGTCATTACCTCTCCACCCTGTGGATCACAGACATTGCTTCCCCGTTTCGAAGAGGGAGTTGCTCAGCTGAGGAAACCACAGAGGCAGAAGTCAGGGACCAGGGAACCAAGAGATCAGAGCAGCCCCTTTGGCATGTTAATTTTCCTGCAAGACAGGAGTCTAGCTAAAAGAAAAGGGACCAGGCTGCTGAAGGGCTTCACTTTGGGGATCAAAATTGATAGGAGATGAAAAGGACAAAATTAGATGACAGGGTAGTCTAAAGAAATTCAAGGAATCTACAAAACAAATGGTACAACTAATAGGAGTTCAGCAAAGATGCAGAACTAAATCATGAAAATGTCAAAATCAATCTGATTTCCGTTATCTAATAATAACAAAGAGAATACCAAAATTATAGATGCAATACCATTTAAAGTTACTCCACATAAAATCCAAAGACTTGCTTTCTGTAAGATCACAGTTTCTCAGCTGTGAAACAAACTCCAGCACAGGGGTTTAGCCCTGGCTCAGACACTTAAGTGTGTGTGAATTTGGGCCAGTCACCCTTGCCTTCAATAAACATATTTAAAATGGAGATAAAAGTGTTGGTGTAAGAGTTTTTGAAAAAAACAAATCACTCAATAGATATAATATAGTTAGATGAGGGTATGGCAAATCATGGTCCTAATTTAATTTATTTGAAACAATTTACTTGCCTTGGGGCAAGGCACAACCAAATAACTACTAACAAATGACCAGGCATTCACAGTCACCTGCATTAGCTCATTTCCTAACTCAGAAGCTTCCCTTCTCTCCTATCTTTTATAGAAAGTCTCCCCATTCTTCAAGGCTCTGCCAAACTATCAAGACTCCATGGACCATGGAAGAAGCCCAAGTGCCCATCAACCCAAGAATGGATCAATAAATTGTGGTATATGTACACAATGGAATACTATGCAGCCCTAAATAAGGATAGAGACTTTACCTCCTTCATGTTTATATGGATGGAGCTGGAAAATATTCTTCTTAGCAAAGTATCTCAAGAATGGAAGAAAAAGTATCCAATGTACTTAGCCCTATTATGAAACTGATTTAAAGCTTTCATAGGAAAGTTACAACCCAATTATAGCCCAGGAATATGGAGAAAGGGAAAAGGGAGCGGAGGGGAGGAGAGAGGATGGGTGGAGTGAGGGTGATTGGTGGGATCACGCCTATGGTGCATCTTATAATGGTACATGTGAATCTTTCTAAAAGTAGAATATAAATATCTTAGCACAATAACTAAGAAAATGACACAAAGGCTATGTTAACCATTTGATGAAAATATTTCAAATTGTATATAAAAACAGCAAAAAAAAAAAAAAAAAAGACTCCATGAACCAGATGCCCCAGTCAACCAAATTTTCTCAGGGGTGTCCAAACATTTGGCTTCTCTGGGCCATATTGGAAGAAGAGCTATCTTGGGCCACAGATTAAGCACTTTTAAGGTAAAAAAGTCCTCACGTGAGTCTTCTAAAATCATGGAGCAGGTCCCAAGTTTGCGATCACTAATAAAGAAAACATACATATCTAAGTGATAAAGTATCTTTTTGGGGATTTTTTAATTATAAAAGTAAAAAACAAAGTGAGCAACATAAAACTAGTGGGATATTTGACATTGTATTTGGGAAACTACTTTAATATCTGGTTTGATTGGAAGTAGTTGCAATTCTCAGTGAGTTCTCAGATATTTTGGTTCTAATTTTATTCTTCATGTGCTTTAGTTTTGAAAATAGTTGTTCACAAATGTAGGACCTGCCAAAAAGCAATGGCATGAATAAGGCATGACTGCTAAGCAAACATATTGTATGCCTCTGAGAAGATAAGACCTGCAAAAGTCCACTAAAAAGACACAGTCAAATTTTTCTTTTAGTTGAATGTCAAGTTATAGCTGCATGCATTTCATTTGAAAACTGGCAGGTAACATGTTGACTGAGAATGGAGTGCAAATGCACCAAAATATTGATTATTTTCTCAGAAATCTTAAAATTTGTTTCCAAATTCTTGTATCAAATCAAAAAGCAATGCTGCGTATTTTTTGCTGCTTATAGGACTATGTTCAGCTAAAGTGTGAAATGTATAAAATTGTTTGCCTTAATTTGAACTTGCTACAATTTAAGTTTCATTTGGATCAGTTATGGTTTGAACCATTGTATGGGTAAGTTGTTTTTCACCTTTAAGACATGTGTTTAACTCATTTAAATGAACTGTTAAATCTACTAAAAATACTAAATCTGTAAGACAGTTTTCATCATCAAGTTCTGGCACAAATTTGGTTTTTGATACTACAAATGACTTGATAACATGTCACAAATCATAAAATATTTTTAATACTCAGCCTTGACTTAGCCATCTTACTTCCAAAAAGCAAATAGTCAATATTAATGCTTGTAAGGAGTTTCTTAAATTGGTGATGATACAATCCTATGGCTCTTGGGAAATTCACAGTCTTGATGACAATTTGCATGACATTATCTATTTTTAAAGCTTTTGCACATAAATTTTCTCGATGTACTATGCAAAAATATTTCACAAAATGTGAGTTTGGGGCAGCAACTGCATCGTCTTCTAGTAATTTAACAGTCATTCTCCTTCTCCTACCATTGCTGGGGTACCATTAGTAACTATGTCAGATATATTGACAAGGGACAAGGGAAATTGCTTTGACATATTTTTTACTGCTTTGTATAAGTAAATCTCTTGATTTAGTTGTGTCTCTTAATAGCACAAGAGAAGCCCTTTCTCCAGTGACATTGTATTAGTCATTGATCCTTCCAATAAAAATGGCAAGTTGATCCTCATTTGTTCATCAGTCTGTCATCTATCACCAAAGCATAAAATCTAAAGTTTCCCTCCAAACTTCTTCTTCAAATATATTTTCCACTTTCTTCAATTCACCTGGCTATAGTCTGGTGAGACAAACTGATTTTTAAAATATCCTTATTTTCTTCAGGGCAAATTATATCTGTCATGCTTTTGATACATGGCTTAATAAATCATTAAATGATTTTTTTTTTTTTTTGCTGTTAAGTATGCTACCACATAACTAGTTTCCACAATGGAATCTAAGTTGCAACGTTTTAAAATAATTTTTGTTGAGAAGACAGATTTTTATCAGTTCCATTATTTCTTCCTTATGACAATCCTTCACAGGCATTGAATTCGACAGTGTATTTTTGCACAGAATGGCTTTCAAAGTATAGTCTTTGAAAACTTGCACAAATTCCCTCCAAAGTAAGCAGAGTGCCTTACTGTTTGCTTCAACAAAAAGTAGTCATTTGTCTACTTTTTGTTCAATAATCCTTCTACATCTGTAATTTTTCTTTTTGTATGCGTGTTCTGTTTTCTTTTGAGATGTTGGAGAAGCTATGCTATGACAAAAATTAATAATAGTAAGGGTCTATATTTACTTTTATTGTGAAAGTAATTGATAGGGAAATAGAAAGCAAGATTTAGGCCCTCCACATCTCATCTCAGTGGTGGCGCAGGGTGAGGCAGAGGACTGTGAAGCACAGCAGGTGATGTGCGAGGCACTGCAGAGGTCTGGAAGTCCCTTCATAACCAACTAAGAATGCCTACCTGACTCCTAAATCACATTAAAATGCCTAACGTTGCAATGGTAGGTTGAAATATTGTTGAAAATGGCAGCCTGGCCAAGTCACCACAAGCATAAGTAATGTCTGACGGTGTCAAGCCACACACCGCCATGAACTGAAGCCATGCAGGTGTACAAATAGCAAGAGCATGTGCACTTTCATTTATGACACTACATTGTTGTCTACAAAATTCACATTCACGAACAGGGCAGTTGAGTTCCACCAAAAATCAGAAAAACTCAATGTTTTAAGTAAGTCTATGATTTCTGTTGGGCGGTGTCACTGCCATCCTGGGCCACATGCTGGTCACCCCTGTCCTACATCTGTCATCTCATCCTCCCCATGGATTGGCAGCTCAGTGAGTGTCTCTTGAACAAACCACTGGCCAGAGTTAGGCGTCTACTGTACCAAGGACATAGTACCTGTCATCAAGAATTATTTGGAAAATACAGAAAAGAAGAAATACATAAAGCACAATGATACATCACACAAGAAAAGCACTGGACAATGTGATATGGACAAAAAGGGGACATAACTGAGGGAGCCGGGTTCCCACTTCCCGAGGAGGCCAGATGCACACTCAGCACACGCGCCTGCTCTAAGGGCTACTGAAATGTGTCACCCCAGGAGACGCTGCTTGGAAATATGAATTACCTTGATCTAGCAGCCATTGGGAACCAGTAGGTGGGGGGAAATCTACAAAGCAGTGGCACAGGGTTCCTTTGGTAAAGGAAACTCAGGGGTGCTGATGCACCCTCCAAGGCAGGAGGAGGAGGAGGAGGGGAGAAGACACCAACTGCAGTCTGCCTGGCGGATCTAACAGATCCTTGCTCACCTGGTCACCTCACTGCTTGCCATGCTTGCCCCAAAGCCCCAAACCCCTTTCCTGTTGTTAGTATTTACAGCCAGTTCTAATTGCCCACTCGGAGTCACTATTCCGCAACTTCTGCCAACCTGTCCTCTTGTTAATCTGCTCTAATGTTCAGGGCTCAACTGGAGAAGTGCAAAATGGGCTAAGGAAGAGAGTTTTGTTCTCCCCTACACACTCAATGTTTAATATTATCATTTTAAAACTCAATCAGAAGAAAAAATAATTTTCTAGAAAATTTAAAGAAAGTAATGTATCATAAAATAACTATTATTCAAAGATCTATGTGCCACAGTGTCCTTACATTGGGTCATGACTGCAGGGGCTTTGCGATTGGTTTACATAGCCAAATAATTCAAGGACAGGTTATCTCATTATTTGGTACAATTAAAAACAATTAAATTAGTTTTCCTCAATTGTAATGGAGTTAATTGAGGAAAAATCCATAATTAACTCTATTAACACCTAAAGCCTGAGACTGAGGAATACTCACCTTCAGTAATACAGTGTTTTGCTATTTACTCTTTTTATTATAACTTGGAATTATCTAATGTCTTAATATATAAATGCTCAGTATTTTAAGTAAAATATGCCCATCAGCCAAGATCAGTGATGAGTTAACTTATAGAATACCAGGTGAAATGATTATCTTATGTAATAAATTTCGAGTTAGGTTAAATTTAGTTATGGCCATAAAATGCACATTTTTTATGTCTATGAAAAAGCAAATGAATTAATTTTTAAAAATAAGTGATGCTAGCATGAGGAGATATAAAAAATCTGATTTACTGATTTCAGTAAAAATGAACATATAACATAAGGAGAATATTATTATTGAGTAAAGACTCAATAAGTTTGTATTATTAGTATTATTTTTGAATGACAAGTCATAATAGTGTGCATTTATGGGGTGTAAGGTGATGTTTTGATACACATATGCACTGCAAAAAGATTAAATAAAACTCGTTGTATATGTATGACTTCACCTATCATTTTTTATGGTGAGACATTTGAAACATACTCATTGTTTTTGAAATATATTATTCTTTATTATTGACTGTCAACTCCTTGCTCTTCAATAGTGCTCAAAACCTATTCCTTCTACTACTGAAGCTGTTACCAAACTTTGATCCTCACCTCCCTGTCTCCTCCTTACCTTCTCTCCAAGCCTCTAGTAATGATCACTCTGCTCTTTACTTCTGAGATTAACTTTTTAGATTCCATAAGTAAATGAGATCAAGCACTATTTGTCTTTCTTTGCCTGGCTTATTTCACTTAACGTTTTCGGGGTTCATCCATGCTGCTGCAAGTGATGGATCCCCTTCTCTCTAAAAGTGAATACAGTCCCACCGTGTATGTATAGATCACATTTTCCTACTCCCTGATGGACACTTAGGTTGGTTCCATGTTTGTCTATGGTAAATAACACTGAAATGAACATCGGAGTGCAGATGTCTCTTCAAACTACCTATTTTAATTCCTTTTGATAGTTACACAGAAATGGAATTACTGGATCATATAGTAGTTCTGTTTTTAGGAGACCTCCATACTGTGCATGTCTTCTTTTGAGAAACATCCATTCAGTTTCTTTGCCCAATTTTAATGGGATATTTGTGTTCTTGCTATTGAGGAGCAAATGAAATTTGAATAGGACACAATTCCAAGTGACATTTCTAACTGGCAATCTGGAATTCATGTTTGTCCATAGAATTAACCAGGTGGATTTGTATGTACACTGAAGGGTCGACAGAAAGAAGGCTCAAAAGTGTGAGGGACGGGGATAGTTGTCCCGAAAATTTGACTGACTCTTTAGGATGGAATTTCCCACATCTGGTTTCTGAGGTGGAGAAGTACCTGAGACCTGAGGAAACAGCAAAAGCAAAGACTTAAAGGCTCAGAGAGGGGAGGAGGGGCAAGATGGCCAACAGGTACCAGCCTCCGACAGAAGCTACTGTCCAGAAGAAAGAATAAAGTCCAGAAAACACCCAACAAAGTCAAAGACTGGGAGCCCAGCCAAGAGAGAAGAGTGATACCGGTAGGACACCTCTGCAGAGGAAAGCTGTGACTCTAGAAGGCAATCTACAGGTACATAGTACACCCCAAAGGAAAAGTGTCCATCCCCTCTCCCAAGAAAGTTGTGCTTTTCCTTTGTTTTCTCTTCAACAGCTCCTCTGAGTCTCCTACAGGTGAATGATAAACTGAGGACCTATTATCTCCCTCCACGAGTGAGAGCCACCCATATGGGGGTCTATACCCTGGAGGGACCCTGTTGAGATTCTGAACACCCTCTCCCAGGCAGAAAAGTGGAATTGGTGTTCGTACTGCCATTTTGAGTTTCCAGTCCACCCTCTCTCCCCTTACCAGCAGAGACAGTGAGAGGAGACCCAAAAGCAGTGTCCCCCCACCTCTGCGGGATCAAGCCCTTGCCCTGGCCCTGCACTGAGAGAACTGCTTGAACCACGCTTGCTCTGCGGACCGATCCCGCCAGCCAGCACATTCTGCACCTGGCTGTCTCCCCAGCTGCTGTTCCGCTTTCCAGGGGATTGCTACTGCGAGTGTCCAGGACTGAATCCTGCTGACCGGCTATTTGCTCGGCTGCAGTCTCCACTTCCAGGGGGCTTGGAAGCTAACACCCAGGACTGAGCCCTGCCTACTGGCCACTAGTGTGGCTGCCATCCCCACCTCCCTGAGGCTTGGTGGCTTGCACCCAGGAGAAGCCACCAGCAGATGGTTTTAGGGACAGTCTTGGAAAGGGGCAAATTCAGCATGGGATGGAATCAGTGGAAAAACTCTGGTAACCAAAACAACCAGAGCAGATCAACCCTCCAAGGAAGGACAGGTAAATGCAATTGAAGATTCCTTCCACAAACAGATGTCTGAGATGTCAAAAATTGAGTTCAGAATCTGGATAGTGAATAAAATCAACAGAATGGAGGAAAAGAGGGAACTAGAATTTCAAATTATTCAAAAGCTGTCTCAAGAATTCAATGATTTCAAAGATAAAATGATCAAAGATTATGGCATACTGAAGCAAGAGGTTGCAGCCCTCAAAGATCTGAAAAGTACAGTTGAAGCCCTCGTTCAGAGAATGGACCAGGCAGAAGAGAGGATCTCGGACACTAAAGACAAAGATTTTGAATGAGCCCAAACAACCAAAGATCATGACAAATGTAAAGCAAAAACAGATCACTCACTCAGAGAGCTCTGGGATAATTTGAAAAAAACTAATATTTGCCTTATAGGAATCCCTGAAGGAGACAAAGTTGCCTCACAAAACACAGAGGCTCTTCTTCATGAAATTATGAAATAGAACTTTCCAGACATGCCAAGCGATCCTGAAATTCAGATAGCAGACAGCTTCAGAACCCCAACACGACTCAACCCAAACAAGACATCCCCCAGGTACATTATAATCAACTTCACCAAAGTTAACATGAAAGAGAAAATTCTGAAAGTGGCTAGACGCAAGAAAACCTTAACTTACAAGGGGAAGAATATTAGATTGACTACAGATCTCTCTGCTGAAACCTTTCAGGCGAGAAGAAGGTGGACATCAACTTTCAATCTCCTCAGAAAAAATAGCTTTCAACTCAGAATTGTGTATCCAGCTAAACTGAGTTTCATTTACAATGGAGAAATTAAATACTTTAATGACATTCACATGTTGAAGAAATTTGTCAAAACTAAACCAGCTCTCTAGGACATTCTCAGACCTTTTCTTCATAATGATCAGGGTAATCCTCCACCACATAAATAAACCCACCCAGAAAATTTTCATCAAATTCCAATCTCCACAGTGACAAAAGGATTAAAGATGCCCACTGGACTTTCAAAAAATTCAATAACCAAAATTATACCAGGCTTATCAATATTCTCAATCAATGTGAATGGCTTAAATTGCCCTCTAAAGAGGCACAGGCTGGCAGACTGGATACAAAAACTCAGGACAGATATCTGTTACATACAAGAATCTCACCTTAATTTGAAAGACAAGCATAGACTCAGGGTAAAGGGATAGTCATCTATATTCCAGGCTAATGAAAAGCAGAAAAAAGAAGGTGTTTCAATTTTATTCACAGATACAATAGGATTTAAACCAACAAAAGTGAGCAAGGATAAGGATGGTTACTTTATATTTGTTAAGGGTAATTCTCAATACGATGAGATTTCAATTATCAATATTTATGCACCCAACCAGAATGCAACTCAGTTTATAAGAGACACTCTAACAGACATGAGCAATCTGATTACTCCCAGCTCCATCATAGTCAGAGATTTTAATACTCCTTTGTCAGTGCTGGATAGATCCTCCAACAAGAAGCTAAGCAAAGATATTTTAGATCTAAACCTAACCATTCAGCATTTGGATTTAACAGACATCTATAGAACATTTCACCCTAATAAAACTGAGCACACATTTTACTCATCAGCCCACGGAACATACTCCAAAATAGACCACATCTTAGGTCACAAGTCTAACCTCAGCAAATTTAAAAGAATAGAAATTATCCCTTGCATCATCTCAGACCACCATGGAATAAAAGTTGAACTCAGCAACAACAGAAATCTACAGACCCAAACAAAAATGTAGAAGCTAAATAACCTTATGCTCAATGATAGTTGGGTCAGCAATGAGATCAAGGAGGAAATTACCAAAATCTTGGAACGAAACAACAATGAAGAGAGGAGTTATCAGAACCTCTGGGATACTACAAAGGCAGTCCTAAGAGGAAAAATTATCGCATTTCAAGCCTTCCTCAAGAAAACGGAAAGAGAAAAAGTTAATAACTTAATGGGACATCTCAAGCAACTGGAAAAAGAAGAACATTCCAATACAAAACCTAGCAGAAAAAAAGAAATAACCAAAATTAGAGCAGAATTAAATGAAATTGAAAACAAAAGGATTATACATCAGATTAACAAATCAAAACTTTGTTTTTTTGAAAAGTTCAACAAAATAGATGAGCTGTTGGCCAACCTAACCAAGAAAAAAAGAGTTAAATCTCTAATTTCATCAATCAGAAAAGGTAAAGATGAAATTACAACAGACCCCTCAGAAATTCAAGAAATCCTCCATGAATACTACAAGAAACTTTACTCTCAGAAATATGAAAATCTGAAGGAAATTGACCAATACTTGGAATCATGCCACCTCCCAAGACTCAGCCAGAATGAAGTGGAAATGTTGAACAGGCCTATATCATGCTCTGAAATAGCATCAAATATACAAAATCTCCCTAAAAAGAAAAGCCCAGGACCAGGTGGCTTCACGTCAGTATTCTACCAAACTTTTAAAGAGGAACTAATACCTATACTACTTAACCTTTTCCAAAATATAGAAAAAGAAATAATACTACCCAACACATTCTACGAAGTAAACATCACCTTGACCCCCAAACCAGGAAAAGACCCAACAAGAAAAGAAAATTACAGATGAATATCTCTAATGAATGTTGATGCGAAAATATTCAACAAAATCCTAACAAACAGAATCCAACAACATATCAAACAAATTATACAGTATGACCAAGTGGGTTTTATTCCAGGATCTCAAGGATGGTTCTACATATGTAAATCTATAAACGTAATTTATCACATAAATAAATTAAAAAATAAAGACCATATTATCCTCTCAATTGATGTAGAAAAAGCTTTTGACAATATCCAGCATCCATTCATGATTAGAACACTTAAGAGAATTGGCATAGAAGGGACTTTTCTCAAATTGATAGAGGCCATCTACAGCAAACCCATAGCCAACATATCATATTGAATGGAATTAAATTGAAATCATTTCCACTCAGACAAGGTTGCCCATTGTCCTTATTACTCTTTAACATTGTCATGGAAGTTTTAGCCATTGCAATTAGGGAAGAAAAGGCAATCAAGGGTATTCACATAGGCTCAGAAGAGATTAAACTTTCACTCTTCGCAGATGACAAAATTGTATACTTAGAAAACACCAGAGACTCTACTACAAAACTCTTAGAAGTGATCAAGGAATACAGCAGCATCTCAGGTTACAAAATCAACACCCATAAGTCAGTAGCCTTTATATATACCAACAATAGTCAAGCTGAAAAGACAGTTAAGAACTCTGTTCCATTCACAGTAGTGCCAAAGAAGATAAAATATTTAGGAGTTTACCTAACAAAGGATGTGAAAGATCTCTATAAAGAGAATTATGAAACTCTAAGAAAAGAAATAGCTGAAAATGCTAACAAATGAAAAGACATACCTTGCTCATAGCTGGGAAAAATTAACATTGTTAAAATGTCTATACTACCTAAAGCAATATATAATTTTAATGCAATCCCTATTAAGGTCCATGTCTTTAGAGACCTCAAAAAAATAATACTTCATTTTATATGGAACCAGAAAAAAACCTCGAATAGCCAAGACATTACTCAGAAACAAAAACAAAGCAGGAGGAATCACACTACCAGACATCAGACTACTATAAATCCATTGTGATCAAAACAGCATGGTATTGGCACAAAAACAAAGAGGTAGATGTATGGAACAGAATAGAGATCCAAGAGATGAACACAGCCACTTACCACTATATGATCTTTGACAAGCTAATTAAAAACGTTGAGTGGGGAAAAGATTCCCTATTTAACAAATGGCGTTGGACGAACTGGCTGGCGTCCTGCAGAAGACTGAAACTGGACCCACACCTGTCACCTCTAACTAAGATAGACTCTCACTGGATTAAAGATTTAAATTTAAGACATGAAACTATAAAAACATTAGAAGAAAGTGTAAGAAAAACTCTTGAAGAAGTTGGCCTGGGCGATTATTCTATGAGGAGGACCCCCAGGCAATTGAAGCAATATCAAAAATACACTACTGGAACCTCCTAAAATTAAAAAGCTTCTGCACAACCAAGAACACAGTAAGAAAAGCAAGCAGACAGCCCTTATAATGGGAAAAGATATTTGCTGGTTATGTTTCCAACAAAGGTTTTATAACCAGAATCCACAGAGAACTCAAACGTATTAGCAAGAAGAGAACAAGTGATCCCATCTCAGGGTGGGTAAGGGACTTAAAGAGAAACTTCTGTGAAGAAGACAGACGCATGGTCTACAGATATATGAAAAAATCCTCACCACCCTTAATCATCAGAGAAATGAAAATCAAAACTACTTTGAGATATCATCTAACAACAGTAAGATTAGCCTATATCACAAAATTCCAAAATCAAAGATGCTGGCAGGGTTGTGGAGAAAAGGGAGCACTACTACACTGCTGGTGGGAATGCAAACTAATAAGTCTCTTTTGGAAAGTCATCTGGAGAACACTTAGAGATCTAAATAGGGATTTTCCATTTGATCCTATAATTCCTCTGCTAGGTACATATCAAGAAGACCAAAAATCATGCTACAATACAGACATTTGTACCAGAATGTTCGTTGCAGCCCAATTCACAATTGCTTTGCTGGGTCATGTAAGAAGCCCAAGTGCCCATCAACCCATGAATGGATCAATAAATTGTGGTATATGTACACCATGGAATACTATGCAGCCATAAAAAAGATGGAGGCTTTACCTCCTTCATGTTTACATGGATGGAGTTGGAAAATATTCTTCTTAGGAAAGTATCTCAAGAATGGAAGAAAAAGTATCCAATGTACTCAACCCTATTATGAAACTAACTGTTAGCCATCATAGGAAAGCTATAACCCAAATTTTGTCCAAGAATACGGGGAAAGGGGAGAGAGAGGGGAGGAGAGGGAAGTAAGATGGGTGAAGGGAGGGGGATTGCAGAGATCATGCCTATGATTTATCTTATAAGGGTACATGTGAATCTTTCTTAATGTGGATTATAAATGTCTTAACACAACAACTATGAGAATGACATGAAGGCTATGTTGGCCAATAGGATGAAAGTATTTCAAATTGTATATGGAAACAACACACTGTACCCCATGATAGTATTAATGTTCACAAACATGATTTAACAATAAAAATAATAATTTAAAAAAGGCTTGGAGGGAAAACTCTGAAAGGTCGTCACTGTGACTATAAGTAGGTAACAGAGCTATTTATGTAACTCTATCCACAGAAGAAAACTTTCTACATTTATACACATGTAGGACAAAGGAATAAAAGGAGAAGTTTCTTTTTTAATTTTTGGTTTTGTTGGTTTCTTTATAAGATATCCTAAAATGTTCAAGGATGATTTGTGAGGAAAGAAAAACGTGCAAATAGCATCAAATCTATTTTATCAGAGAACACCATTCTTTTGGGACTACCAAATACGTGTTATAAGAATTATATCATTTCAGATATGTATTTGAAGAAAACACAGAAAATTGAGTAATATTGGTGAGTGTGCAAACTCTACATATGCTAATTTCTTTGAGAACAATGAAATTGTTTCTCAAAAGCAAATGACATTTAAGACAGGGCTGTCGGACCCTCAGCTGAGTCTGTGATACTGTGTAAGGTATTTCTGAGGGTCACCCATACCCAGTTCCTCTTCCTCTGGGCATACGAAAACTACACTTCCCACCCTTCTGTGAATTAATAAGATCAAATGACTAATTCTGGCCACTCCACTGTGAGGGGAAATGGCACATGTCAGTTCTCAGCTGTGGAGTTAATTGCTGATCTCAGACCTACTGTCCGTCTGCTTCCTGGTCTCCATGTCTAAGGAAGCTGCAAGGTCTGCACAGTGAGGCTACAAAGTGGACAAAGTGTGTCCTCAGCGAGCTTCTGGGACGGTCTCCTCTGTCCTCAGCCTTTGCCTGCCTCCAATAAAACTATCTTTCATGGAGAAAAAAATGACATTTTGTTTGACAATTGAGATTTCAGGCTTGTAACTGAAGCACAACAGAAATTATTCTGACTTCTATAACTATTATTAATTAACATAAAACTCTTCAGTAATTGTTAAATCATTTTCATAATAATAAAATTATTTTCCTCAAATTAAAGGAGCATCTTTTGTACAAATTAGAAAATTTTCAAATATTAAGAAGTAGTCCTGAGGAAAAAAAAGGGCTATGCAATCTTACTTATTCTCACGGCAGCCTAGGAATTAGATATATTTTCTCTAATCTTACAGATGAGAAAATTGATGTACAGGAATGTTAAGAGAGATTTGCAAAAGTTCAAATGGCTAATTAGCAATAAAGTCATGATTCAAACCAGTACTTCCATTTGTTCCTTCATATTCTGCACACCATATCATAGACAAGAAGCTCCACATAAGAAAAATTCTCTAACTGGAGATTTGTTCACTTTATTCTTAACATAAGTATCTTTAAACATAAAAGAGCTATTAAGTATATATCTACCTGAATTTTTAAAAATTTAAGTTTTATAACTTAAAATTTTTAAATAGGTTAGAATTTTTCTTAAGTACCTTTATAAGTATATGTAAATGAAGACAGGTACATTCATACATGCATGTACACACTTTTCTCCTGAAATTAAAAATTAAGATAAAATGTATTTCTGATGTGGTTTGTTTGAGATTTTGAATCCTTCAAGATGTCTCTATGATTCATTTGTCAAGTGGGATCATATAAAACTCCTGATATTCCAATTACACAAACTGTTTCATCTAACTTATTAGAAAGACCATGATTTCTGGGTGGGAGAACTCTGAATTTGAATCGTAGCTGTATCATGTCTAGTCATGGAATTTGGGGCAAATGTCTTGGCATCTTTGAGCCTCACCTTTCTATGCTATATAACAAGATAGAAATACCCACTTGCAACATTGCTTCTAGAATTACAAATCACATTTTTTTCTTTTTCCTAATAAAATCACTTATACAATGCCTGTCTTGTGAATTAGGTTTCAAACCTGAAGAAGAGTCTGGCCCATGAGAGAAGCAGTCTTGGAATGTAGCCCTTTCAAGAGGACATATGTAATGGATATCTAGGTGTTTTTTAAATTACAAATTACACACGCACACACACACATATATATTTTACTTCTGTTTAATATGAGGGTACAAGCAATGATCTTACAGTATTTGCTCTCGTTAGGTAGAGTCCTTTTTGTAGCTGTGTCCTACAGGCAAAGTTGTGCCAATACCCTTAAATTATGCCCATTAAGTGGGAGCACACCAATCCCCTCTCTCCTCCCCTTACCCCCTCTCTCATTCCTCCTCCTTCAATTGAATTGAATTGAGTTTTTCTCTTATGTAGGCATGTATTGTTAGACTACTGCCTTCACATTGAGTATATGGGATATTTGCTTTTCTATTCTTGTAATACTTTACTAAGATAAATATGTTTCAACTCCATGTGGGCTAGTACAAAGATGTAAAGTCTCCATCTTTTTAAATGGCTGAATAGTATTCCATGGTATACATATACCAGAGCTTATTAATCCATTCCTGGGTTGGTGGACATTTAGGTTGTTTCCACATCTTGGCAATTATACATTGAGCTGTGATAAACAATCTACTGCATATGTCTTTATGATAAAATGATTTTTTTTTCCTTCTGGGTAGAAAAATGCCTAGTAATGGGTTTGCAAGATCAAATGGGAGATCTAGTGTGAGTTCTTTGAGAATTCTCCATACTTCTTTCCAAAGAGGCTGTATTAGTTTCAGTCCCACCAACAATGTAAAAGTGTTCCCTTCTCTCCACCTTCATGCTGGCATCTACAGCTTTGAGACTTCCATGTGAGTCATTCTCACTGGGGTTGGGTGATATCTCAGGGTGGTTTTTATTTGCATTTTTCTGATTATCAGAGACTATGAGGATTTATATATCTGTTAGCCAATCGTCTATTTTCCTCAGAGAAGTTTCTGTTCACGTCTCTTGCCCAGTGGTAGATGGGATTGTTTGTTCTTTTTTTGTTGTTATTAATTAATTTGAATTCTTTAGAGATCCTAGTTATTGATATTGACCCTTTGTCAGATTCTAACCTTGAAGTATCTTTTTCCATTCTAAAGATTGTCTATTTTCTCTAACTGTTGTGTCCTCAGCTGTGCAGAGGAATTTCAGCTTGATTTAGTCCCATTTGTTTATTGTTGTTGTTGTTATGGCCGCTGAAGTCTTTGCCATAAAATATTTCCCCAGGCCAACATCTTCAAGAATTTTGCCCACACTTTCTTTTAAAATTTTTATAGATTGTGTCTTAGATTTAAATCTTTTATCCATATTGAATCAATTTTTATAAGTTGTGAGAGAAGCAGGTCCAGTTTCAGTCTTTTACGTGTGGTTATCCAGTTCTCCCAGCACCATTTATTGAATACGGATTCTTTTCCCCAGTGTGTGTGTGTGTGTGTGTGTGTGTGTGTTTTTTTTCAAAGATCCAATGGTGATAAGAGACACAGCAGAGGAAAGTGTTCCCATTTGTTCCCTTTTCCTTATGGGTCTTTCCATATGCAGAGTAAGGATTCTAGATTGACCAGTCACTGCATTGCTCCTGACCTATGTGGTACAGGGACGCACAGTTTCCAGTTGGCCCCCCATCCTTTTCCATGGCGCCAGGAAGTCTGTGGTGCAAGGTTGTTCTAAGCTTTCCAATTCCAATTGATTGCAAAAGTTATGAGGCTGTGGCTTTCCTGTTCTATCTCACGGGCCATTTTCCTCATTCTAGCTTGCCCTACACAGGCCTCCCTTCACTCCCTTCACATTTTCATGGGTAATTATAAAAAAAAAAGTAAATCTCAGCTATGCTTTGGTATATTTTTAAGGAAGTGAGAACAAATGGTGATTGATTTTCATTTCCTGTATGTTGGGAGGTAATTATGACAAGAGAGTATTTCTGAACAATGAGAATAAAGGGACAGAGAAAAAAAATTGCTTATTTATTTTAAAGTTCACAGAAGAATTAGCTTCCTGTTAAGTGCTTGTTCATAACTCTTGTTATTGTTCAGATATTGAACTTTTATTTCTAATGTAAAATTTAATGGAAGTTGTTTAAAAAAATAATTCCCACTCTCCACCTTTTCTATTATTCTAATCCAAATCCTTTTTGTGTGCCATAGATAGGGAGTCCTCACATTCAGATGGCTGCTTTTTGTGTTTAGGAGATTATATTTGAATACTAAATTCTATCTGAGCTCTGAGCTAACAATACATATAAAAATAGCATATTAGACTAGTTCCGAATTTAGAAAAAGCATATAATTGTGCTTCCATTTTCTTCTGGTATTATTCAAATTGCTGTATTAAATAGACAAAGCAATAAATTTTTAGTTGAGCTTTTACATTTCAGCAAATCTGAAGATTAAATTTAGAGACTGATGATAACACATCAAACCCATACTTGAAAACTCATCATTCTTCACAAAGCTTCCCTCTGAGCCCTGGGATAGTTTCCTATAGCTGTTTAGCACTTCAGAGCAGGTTTACAAGGCTCAGACCAAACCAGGGCCAAGGATCTGAAGAAAGACCCATGAATAATCAGGAATCTGATTTTGTCTGTTAGTTCCTGCAATCCTGGGTCATCCTAGGGTGTGATGTGGCCAAAATATATTTTGGTACAAATCAAGAACACTAAACCCTCTTTTCCTTCCATTTTATTTTTGGAAACTACTTCTTTATTTGTTCATTGCAACTACATTGAAAACCCCTCTCTCTTACTCACTATATTATAAAAATTCATGATGACAGCATACCCTTTATTAAACAACTAAACAAAAGGCAAATAAACAAAAAGTAGAGCTTAAAAGAATGTGTTCAATTGGCAGAAAAAAGAAGCTCTGAAATGTGATAGAGAATTCTAAACAAAACTTAGAGAGGTATGCTAAAGGCCATGAACAAATGACCTAAATGTAAGCCCAGTAGAATTCCTTAAGCTATAACCCAATTATAGTCCAAGAAGAAGGGGAAAGGGGAGAGGGAGAAGAGAGGAGGGCGGAATGGGTGGAGGCAGGGTGATTGGTGGGACAACACCTACGGTGCATCTTATAAGGGTACATGTGAAATTTACTAGGTGTAGAATATAAATGTCTTAACACAATAATTAAGAAAATGCCGTGAAGGCTATGTGAACCAGTTTGATGAAAGCATTTCAGATTGTGTGTAAAACCAGCACATTGTACCCCATGATTGCATTAATGTACACAGCTATGATTTAATTAAAAAAAAAGAATTTGCTAATTGTGCAACTATGCAATTGTCTGAATATTTCAAATGTTAATAATACTTGGCTTTAAAAAGAAATGGTTTCCATGCCTGTCCTACACACAGCAAGCTCTCTGAAAATGCTAGTTGAATGTTGGCTAGATTTGATTTAGGAGAGATCAGCTAGAAGTAAATAGATTTTCAATGAAACAGTAATTGCTTGCCAGGAACGAGATGATTGAAAGAAGAGGCCTGCAGGAACCCTGTGGCCCCACCACCCCCACTCTGTCTGTGCACTGCGCTCAGAGCCAGCCGGGCACTACAAAAGCTGCCGCAATGTGCTTTCTTTACATGCTTCCAGTATAAGGTAGCTACACTTTAGCACCCCTGATACCACAGAAGTTAAAAAAATAAATTTTATTTTAAAAATATTTTAGACTGATACAAGAAGCCCTTTGCTGCACTCACTCAAAGCAAAACTAAACACATCTTTTAAAACATCCAGGCTTGTTTTTGGAGGCATTGTTAAGAAAACTTTTGGTTATTAATTCTGAAGATGTTTCTGCCTGGGGTAGTATAGCCTTGTAGTTAAGATCTTGGACTGCAGACCCAGGGGGCTTGATTTCACCTTCTGGTTCTGCCTCTTAAGGGTGCTTAACTTGGGGAATACCAGTTAACCTCTCTGGGCTGGTTTCTTGAACTTTAAGATGGGTTTTTACAGAAAAGGCCAAGACCTGAGGGTGTTCCTCATTTAGTGCTTAACAGAGTTCTTGGCATATGGTAAGAATTCAAGAAATACCCTTTACCATTTTTCCTGAGTTAATATAGCCCTTAAGTTATTAATACATCCATAAAATTATTCTTCCTCTTGCTTTTGGGTTCTATTGGAGTAGATACAATTATTGTATTCTCTCTTTCCCATCAACAACCCACTTTCAAATATTTTAAAAATCTCCCTCAAAGAAGTAATACTTTAAAATGTTTCATATGCAGTCAGATTAACCAATTATTAGACCGCATGTTCCCCATGTGTGTCCTACAGTTATTTCTCATGCATAACATTTTTTTGTGTGTTTTTGGAATTTACTGTTGAAGCCAGAAAAGCAGCCTGCAAGATGGAGGCTGAGAAGCTAAACTGCAACATCCGGCTGACCCCGTGTGCTCAGCCCACACTCTCTCCCACACCCGCCATTACCCAGCTCAGGTTTCTCTGTGATTGTGAGGATATTTGTCTCAGGTGACTCAGAGGAGATAGACACATATAGACAATAGGTATTGTGATGATATTGGTCAAGGTTAAGTCAATCGTATGATGTTTTCTCTGATGACTCTCTTACATATTTTGTGAAAACAAAAATCACCGTTGTTTTTAAAGGTTGTTTAAACATTTTGCACTGTTAGAATGGAGACTACTTTTATGTTACTTCCTACCAGATAAAGTTAGTATTTTCTAGGTTTGTTTGTTATACTTTATTATAAAAGTTATTAAAATTGTAAACAAGACAAACAGAATTGAGAGGCTGGTTTCACTGTTCTAGTTTGCTGTCCCATCTCTGCACATTGGCTGACAGTGACAGGTGGCCTGACCCTCTTCCTTTGGTAGCACTGTGGTCTAGTTCTCTATAAGCTTATACTTAATTTTTGAAACTATTTTTTAAACATTCAATGAGAGAGTAAAATACATAAAGAGCTCTTTTAGTTTTGTTTTAAAAGGATTTACTTTCAACAAATTTACTTTATTTCTTAGATTTCTTAATATGTTATAAAAATTAGTTAGTCATTAAAATTTTGTTAATGTCTTCTCACAGTTCTGAAGCGTTGGGGCTTTATTTTATGACGTCCTAATAGAAAACTTTTTGTAACTGTAATGTTGTAATTTCAACTCACCTTTTAAAATATTGGATGACTCCTTTTATCTCTATAATGGTCCTTTCCTTAATTCTTTCTAACTGTTATTAATATACATCTTGTAGTTTTTTCTATTTTTGTGTGTATTTTTCATTGACATACTTTATTTTCGATACTTCTTTTTTGTTTTTTTTCTTGTACGTTTACAATGTGAGTATCATACATTGGTTTTCTTTTTTAAATTCAGCCAAAAATTTTCTACTTTTGGTAGGTAAGTGTGACATGGCCGTGGCAATTTTCAGAACCATCCTACCTTCGCCATGTTCTCTTTTGTTTTCATTTTTGTGCTTCTCTTATATCTCCTTGGTTTTTTTGTTACTTGGTGTGATATGGTTCATATTTTGGTTAATTTTGTTCTCCAGGGTTAGGAAATTATGTTTTATTTCCTAATATATTTTATTAAATGTGTACCAAAAATGTTTGAAACTGTATTTCTTTGATGATCAAATTAAGCCCCATCTCGAGAATCTGGCTGCAGTGATTAGTTCTATCTATTTCTTTCTGGTCATCTCGCTTTGTGAGTTCTGAAGTATTCTACCTTTTTTACAAAAGAGAGAGAGAAGGAAAGGAAGAAAATTCCCAGGCCTCACCCTCCCTTTGATGCTCCAGTTGCATCTTTGGGCACCCAGCCTTTTTTGCAGGGCCCCCATGCTCCTGTCTAATGCAGTCAGCCACCTGCACACTGTCCTCTAGGCAAGCAGCCCAGGCTCCAGAACTTAGAGGCACTGCTGATTCTGGTCCTCAGGTCATAGATGATCTGGGGCTCCAGAACTAGGTAGGCACTCCTGGTTCCTTGCCAAAGTCCTGTCAACAGCAGAACGTCTCTGTGTCCATTACATTCCCATCTGGTGCCAGCTCAATCTGATCTTTGGATGAGTCCCCCTTTGAGACTCATTTTATAATGGTCTTCTCTTTTCACTCTACATTTTCCCTTAAATCCTATTATCCAATTGCTTCCAATGGTTTCAAAGTTGTCCAGTGGCTTAGAAATTCATCTAGTGTTAATAGCTACCAATATTACATGTGCCTCTGGACATGTCCTTTGTACTCCACACCCATGGGTCTCAGTACCTGAAAGACCTCAGATATGCCATACATTTTTCAAACTAAACATCTAAAACCAAACTCCTGACTTTCCTCTGCTAACCATCATTTCCTCTAGTTTTGTCTTCATCAGTAAATGTCACACTACTTACTTAGTTGCCTAAACACACACACACACACACCTGCAACAAAACAACAACAACAAGCCTAAGAGTTATTCATGGCAACTTCCCCCTTTAATTTATTCATAAATCCATCACCAATTTGACTCTCTAAGAAGCATTGTAAACCGGTGTACTTCTTCCCGCATGGAAATGTCCTGCCACCTTCTACCTGGTTCCCACTGCCCCCCTTGGATCCACAGGTAGCACCTGTTCCCACAATTCTTCAGCTCTCAGAGGAAATCCCACCTGCTCATGTAGGCTGTTCCTGACCACTCCAACAGTGGAGCAGATTGTTACACAGCAGTAGATAACTCACACCATCAATTTTATCTGAGTGGAAAAAATGACCTGCATCTGTCCCATTCAGCAATCTCATTCCAGGAGCAAATTCCAAGGTAAAGAAAGGAGACACACAGACAAGGAGCAGGTATTCTAGTTCCTTTGCTTTGGACTTTCAATGATTTCAACTAGAAGATCCTTTTCTCTTACCAAGTGCTGCTAATAATTTTTTTTTTTCTTGAGACAGAGTCTCAATCTATTTCCCTGGGTAGAGTACCGTGGCATAATAGGTCAAAGCATCCTCAAATTCTTGGGCTGAAGTGATCCTCCTACCTTAGCCTTCCCAGTAGCTGGGACTACAGACACCCATTGCAATGCCTGGCTAATTTTTCTACTTGTAGTAGAGATGAGGTCTCACTGTTGCTCAGGCTGATCTCCTGAGCTCAAGGGATCCACCCACCTGGGCCTCCCAAAATGCTAGGATTACAGGTGTGAGCCACCGCACCTAGCCAGCTGCAAATAATTTCCTACTCAGCATTTTAAATGTCTCCACACAGAACATGTAGAGCTGCTTCATTGATCCCTCATGTGCTATATGTGCACCGTGCCACTGGCTGGAAATCCAGTGGGGGCTTCACTCGAATCATAGCATCAGACTGGGGGCAATAGCAATAAAAATATTGTAGATGCTGAAGAATAAGAAAAAAGGGTCACTAATAGCATTTTGGTATTAGTGAAGCTACTTCACAGAAGTCTTCCAAGAGGTGCCGAGGTCAGTGACAGTCTTGGAGAATGCAGAACTTTGGCATGTTGCTCTACGCTGAGAGAGACTCATATGCACGTGACCATGGCCTATTCTGGGAACTGCAGACAATTCAGACATGATGGAGCAGTCCTCGTGAAAGAAGGGGAAACTGAGAGGTGCTGAAACAGAAGGGTAGTTGATGTAAAATATATTGTACTTGCATTGGCTTTGGTCTGCGGTCCTCATGAAGGACTCTATGTGTAACTGAATGAACGTCATCAGAAAGGCAAAGGAGACAGCTCAAAGGGTCAGAGCCAGAGAGTGGATCTAACAGGTGAACACTACAGGATGGCTCCTGGGGGGGATGTGGGAGCGCTCTCCTGAAAGGTGCCCAGCCACTCTGGGACCAGTGGGGCTGCAGCTCAGCCTGGCAGGAGACGAGGAGGCAGGACATGGAGCTACAGGAGCTCAGATATCAGCTAAGAGAGGTGAAAGGTGGCTGGTCAGAAGTCGTCAGGTGAGAAGAAAACTGCAGAAAGAAATAAATTAGTAAAAAAAATGATAATTTGACAAAGAAGCTAGGGGTTAGAAGTCTCAATGAGATAGACAAAGGGTTATGGTGGGAACAAATGAACGAGGATGCCAAGGCTGGGAGGGCATAATTAGAGCCTGGCCCTTGGTAATTTCCTTAAAGTTCAATTTTAGATACATATGTAAATAAAATAAACCTTTTAGCATGTTAAGATTTCATAATATTGGATAGCTTCTAATTTCATGTATTTCCTATGCACAAAAGTAGTAAAAAACCAAGCACCTATAATGTATACTTTCCACCATTCTAGCTGCTGGTTTGATTCACCCTCAAATTCTGAGATGTCATCCTGTTACCTAAGAGCACTTTGGCAAACAACTAGCCTTTCAGTGTGAATATTGGACCCACATCCTGTGCATGGTACATACCCACTGACAGTTGGCCCAAATTTTGCTGTTTGTTATGTCATTATCTGTATCTACCTGCCCAAATCTGTCTCCCTTTTTAGAAATTTCTATATTGTTAGCCCATCCATATCAATACTCACTAGGGAAAATAAAAAATAAATATCTAATTTATATCCATTGTTTGACTGATACCTTTTTCAAGTATTATATGTAGTCTTGTTGCCCAGTGATGCATCTGTTTCTTCATACCTGTGTTTTGTCCCACTGCCTAACTTTGCTACTCAGCTTCCAAGTTCAGGCCCTATGAATTCTCCCTGGTCATACTGCAGTAACTTCTCTCACGTAGTAAAGGTTCCTCACCAAAAATTGGAAAAGGGAGAAGGGTAGATTTTCTATGCTCAAATAAAGGTGGAAATTTCTGGATTAAACTCTGGGTTAACTGAGTAATTTTTTAATGTTCATTGTGAGTTTCCAGGAGATTTTCTTTTTTTTTTTATTAATTGATAGCTGTATACATTAATGCAAACATGGGGTACATTGTACTATTTTCATATACAATTTGAAATACTTTCATCAAGCTGGTTAACATAAATTTCATGTCATTTGCTTAGTTATTGTATCAAAACATTTATATTCTAGTTCTAGCAAAGTTCACTTGTACCCTTGTTAGACAGATATATAGGTGATCTTTCTGGTCACCCTCCCACCACCCAATCTCCCTCCTCCCCTCCCCTTATTCTTGGGCTAGAATTAAGTTGTATCTTTTGTTTGAGAGCTATAGATTAGTTTCATAAAAGGGCTGTGTACATTGGATACTTTTTCTTCCATTCCTGAGATTTTCAAAAGTAGGCTTTCCAAACACTACAGGCCTTCTTTTCCAACGAGATTCGCATGGAGCATATTCTCAGAGATATTTACTTGAAGAACTTTGTGTTAAATTTAGGCCTGGCTCCATTTCTTTCTTACATCTGTGTACCAGTTATCACCCTTCAAAAAAAACCCTATAGTTTCTTATTTCCCATAGGAAAATGTCTGTTATTTAGTAAGACATCCACAAGTCAACACAGTCTTTCCCTCATCTTGAAATTGCCGGTACACCACAATTGTCTGGCCACCACAGTTGACATTCAAATGCCTCCCCATTTTTACACCATCCCTGTGTATAGTGCCGTCCCTGCCTGCCTCGGAGTGCATACATACCTCACATAAGTCATCTTTTCCTCAATCGGGTCAATTTTGTCCCACCTCATTAAAATAATTCAAAGTTCTTTTTTTTTTTTTTTTTTTTCAAGGGAGAAAAGCATGTTTTATTGGAAGTCTGGGCGGCGTGAGGAGTCTGTGCGGGCATAGCTGGGGAAGGAGGCGGTGGACTTGGCGGTGGGCGCGCAGGTGGTGGGTGGGAGACGTCAGGTGCCAAGGGACTCCTGT